>JADKLZ010039585.1:0-10554 GCA_021533235.1 Biomphalaria straminea
TCAGATCAGTGATCCTATATCTGAGATAAATTACATGTCGGAGGGTTTAGATCAGTGATCCTATATTTGAGATAAATTACATGTCGGAGGGTTCAGATCAGTGATCCTATATCTGAGATAAATTACATGTCAGAGGGTTCAGATCAGTGATCCTATATCTGAGATAAATTACATCACAGAGGGTTCAGATCAATGACCCTATATCTGAGATAAATAACATGTCGGAGGGTTCAGATCAGTGATCCTATATCTGAGATAAATTACATGTAATAGGGTTTAGATCAGTGATCCTATATTTGAGATAAATTACATGTCGGAGGGTTCAGATCAGTGATCCTATATCTATACTATAAAGTTGAATGTTTAGCGTATGTATGTATGTATGTATGTATGTATGTATGTATCGAATAGAAATCAAAACCGCGTGACCAATTTTCATTAAACTTGGCAGAAATGTTCCTTGGGTACCAACTTAGGCCGTAGTGTATGTATTGTAGCCCTAAAACAAACGTATGACCCTTAAAAAAATAAAGTTGACCAAGTCTATTACAACTATACTATTTTATGGATCTAGGCTTTGTTTAATTGTTGACATGAGAAAAAGATCGAAAGGATTTAGATCTAGATCTAATTTTAAGAAATACACTTTGTACCTATAGATTTTTACTTTGACGCATGAAAATACAAAATATAGTCTAATGATTTTATTATTTAACAAAATTAAGCTTCAAATTTGTGTTTCAAAAGGCTTTTTACATAAGTTCGTTCTTTATATCAGCAAGCGTAGATATCCTTACGCACATTCGTTCATTAGGCATTTCACGAAATGTTACACATCACTCTATTCCTAGCACAGCGAACGTGAAATGAGGTCACGTCCCTAGGTCTAAAACTCTAAGATGATAGAACTTCTCTTCGCAACGATAGTTTTATACTTTAGCACATGAACACACTTATTATAGTCCATTCATTTCATATTTTAATCAAATTAACATTGAAATTTGTTTTTCGAAAGTATTTTTTATGCGTTCGTTCGCGAAGCCGTGTTTAGATATATTCTAATAGTTTCATTCAAAGCGTACATCTAATTAAAAAGGTCACGCGTGCGCACAATGAACTCTATCAAAGCCAATATTTAACTCTAGATTACTGTATAGTTTAGATTTACATCTAGATCTATATTTAACTCAAGATCTACCTAATTCTTTAACACATGAGCATACAAAATTAAGTCTATTTATTTCTAATTTTAATCAAATATAGATCTATGTAGGCCTACAAGCAAATGTTTTTATTTGAAAATATGGACTTAAGTCGATCAGCTATTTTAAAAGCTTTATTCATACTATTTTACATTTACGCATTCCTTAACTTATAACATTATTATTTCGTTTAATTGTTTAGATACATAACACTCTCAGCTTTCAGTGATATACAGTTAAAGGCCCGCGGGCCGCGGGTAAAATATGTCTAGTCTGAGATAAATTACATGTCGGAGGGTTCAGATCAGTGATCCTATATCTGAGATAAATTACATGTCGGAGGGTTCAGATCAGTGATCCTATATCTGAGATAAATTACATGTCAGAGGGTTCAGATCAGTGATCCTATATCTAAGATGAATCACGCAGTGTATTCCAGATCAGGCAGTTCTCCGTTTAGTTTTTCTTCAATAGCAGTGTTTGGGGGCTAGAGTCTTGTTCAGGACATAGTATGCAGCTTTGAAGGACATGATCAGGATTCTCTGGTGATGCTCCACAGGGGCAGGTTTCTCAAGTCCCGACTTTTAGTTTCTGTCAGTGACATATTAACTCTTTGAAGCTTCTTGAACCCAATAGTTTTCAGTTGTTTTCTTGTGACTGAACCTTCATTTACAACGTCTTGCTAAATACTGTAATATTTTAATACTGTCACGCTAGGCTGCACACGTAGTCCAGTAAACGGGTTAAGAAGACCAGAATAGCTGGTAGGTGTCGTATTATGCAGCACGACCTTGCACAGGTCAAGAGGAAAAACTAAATATAGAAAAAAGGGAAAGAACCGCAAAAATAACATATATCTCAATACTGTAGAAACAAGCTCCCTTTTCTGTATTAAAACAAAATTAGTTAATGCCAATAATTAGTTACCTAATCGGTTAACTTTTTTTTTTAATTCATTCAAGTAAAGTCATTGATTTCAAATAACTAGATACAATTTCAACTCGATCCGAAAATGGGAAGTGGTAGAAAAAACGTGTGCAATATGTAACAAGGGAAATAAATTCACACATACATCTACATATAAGTCCTATTTATTTCCTTTATTAGATATCTAACAAAATAACCAAATAGCAATAACTAATTAATGAAGTGATTGATGTTTTTCACTGATTCATGTTATGTTTTAAGTACAACAAATATTTGTGTAAAGTTTCAACTTCATCCGAGAATATATACTCTTAAGCGAGCAATTCTTGTATATATATATAATATCAGGTGGCCGAGCCTTGCTCGGTTAAATGATTTATAACAAAGAAAGGTAATATACTACTGCTACTGGTGCTACAGCCCATGGAAGGATATGGCCTGCTTTTACACATCCCTCCATTCATATATCTCCTAGGCCTTTCGTCACCACGCCCTAACGGTAACCCCAAGTTTAGATATCTTGTTCAGTGTGAGAAAGTAAGGAGCAGTAGAGCAGCTGTGTAATCACCATTTCCTTTGTTTTGGTACGGGACATTAGACACTGAAGCATGAACACATGGTCATAATTTTACCAGCAAAATTATAATTATAATAAGGCTTGACATCAAATCCGAAGATTAATGAGAAATCTACACCGCTCTACGCAATTAAAGTGTAAACAATTTATTAAGCACTTAATACGCAATAACTAATCATACATCGGTACATTTAATTTCATTACTTTCCTTCCATAGTTCTATAATAAATCAATCTTCAATAAGATGGTGCGCAAATGTTTAATTAGGTCCATTGATACTTTAAAACTCGTTCTTGTTTGCATTGTAGTAAGGTAAGCATAGTGACGTAAGCAGCGTTTTTCCCGTTTTCGTCATGGAGCGGTGTAGATTTCCTCATTAAGGGGAGGATTCACCTCAATTATATCAATTTTCTCATTTTTTTTACTTTTTTCAAATATGGTTTCAAACGATTATTGATCCATTTCTCTACAGTTTGTCATTGTTTTTAGTTATATTAGACGTTTTACAATATTTTAAAATAATTTTACAAAATATCAAGTGTTCTAATTAATTTAGCTCATTAATTATGCAAAGAATAAAAAATAACGTAACTTATTTATTTATTGTCCGATTTACAAAATTTTTTCACTAGCATTCATATTAGAAATGCTAGAATCTTATCTGTATCAACAGTATAACTAGTTGTAAAATGAATTACCATTGGTCCAATAAACTCATTTCCTGTAAATAACTATTATTCTGACCAATCAGCGATCTCTTTGCAAAAGCTTATGGAAGCTTTATCATAAACAGTTCCGGCGCATGCTTTTGCTTATATCGCTAGTCTAGTGTTTATTTCTTCAATATTATGGATAAAATGACAAAGTGTGATCTAATAAAAGAAGGAAGAAGCCAATAAAAGCGTAAATTTAGAGGGAATAAATGTACTGTAAGATGAAAACAATCCAGATCTAGATCTAGTACCGGTATGGAACCTAAAGCTGAGTCTAGATCTATTGAATTAGACTATTAGATTATCGTGAAACTGATGTTATTGATGTATGTTTCTGCATCTAATTCAACACTGGAATATAGTGTATCTATAGCTAAGGAGAGTAGACCTACTACGTTCTTATTTAGGATGATATCTCTTTGTTGACATTTAAGCCCTTATTTCCTTGATAAAACTATTACTTAGTATTACCCCCTCCTTAGGGTGAAGTGTAGACTATCTCCCGTCCTTAGGGTTCAAAGTAGATGAAAACCACAAGTAAACCATTATCACAAGACTATTCAGTGACTGAAAGAAAGTGAGGCTTGTCAAGTAAGATAGTTTTACATTGCAGCCATTCTTCAGATGAATTTTTATGTGAATTTTCTTTGTATGAAAATATAAATGTGAGCTTTTAACTAGCTATCTATAATGTAGTTATTATCAGAGATACAGTCACAGATCCCTAGCCCATATGAATACTGCAGCCCAACCTTGTAAATATAGGAACAGAATTCTACATACAGCTGAAAGTAGGCCTACTGCTAGTGAACGCATGTTGTCAGCAGCTAAAGAAGTGAAATAAAACATGAACAGATAGCCGCATCATGTAATGATATATGGCAGAGAAGGGGCTTTATAAGCAAAAATGGAATAGCAACTGTTTTATCTGTCAATCCTTATAAGGCCATGTTACGGTTAGGTCTAATTAATCATTGTTTTACCAAATTAAAAAAAAAGACTTTCATCAGAAAGGGTTTAATTATAAACGGAGCTTCACTTGTTGAACAAAAGACAGATAAGGGCCGGGGGGGGGGGGTCCAAAACATAGAAAAATGTTCAAAGTAACATCACAAAGACAGGAGAAAAGAATAGAAGTGGAAGCGAAGGCCATGGCTGATAATTCACATCTCTTTGGGGGTATTAGGTTAGTATTCATTGAAAAAAAAACATTTTTTCCCTTTAAAGTTCATTTTTCTCCTTTTTAATTTTTTTGACAAATTTCTTGACATGGAATCAAATTATTTAAAAAGTTGTTTATATATCTTCATGAAAATTGGCACATATCAAGAATGATATATTTTGAACTCACCCTACTACTTTGGCTTTAATTAAATAAAAAGTTTTAAAGTTATAGTCATTTATAAAATGTTATTTTGAGTTTTTTGCGTACAAAAAAAACACCATAAACAAAAAAAATTTTTCAAAGGGTAAAACACATCAGAATATAATAAATTTAGTAGGGCAAGTTGATAATATATGTATAAACATATTTGCAAAGTTTCAGCTTAAAATCTTTTATAATTTATGAGAAATTTGTTCCCAAATGTTTGTTACTATTTATAGTAACAGGCAGCGGTGACGTCATACTAAATGTCAAAATTGACATTTGACTTTTTTTTTTACTCGTTTTATGTGTTTATCAAACTATTTGGAAAGTTTCATGGCTGTGGTACCATTCTAAGACATACTTTGGTTTTAAGGTGAAACCTCCCCTTAATCTTCGGATTTGATGTCAAGCCTTATTATAATTATAATTTTGCTGGTAAAATTATGACCATGTGTTCATGCTTCAGTGTCAAATGTCCCGTACCAAAACAAAGGAAATGGTGATTACACAGTTGCTCTACTGCTCCTTACTTTCTCACACTGAACAAGATATCTAGCTAGCGGTCAACGAGTTTGCGTACGCTGCAGCCACTTTCGATTTAACTATAAACCTCAGTAAAAAACTTGGGGTTAGGGTGTGGTGACGAAAGGCCTAGGAGATATCTGAATGGAGGCATGTGTAAAAGCAGGCCATATCCTTCCATGGGCTGTAGCACCAGTAGCCGGTATGAACTTCTTATAGTCTGACAGGCTGGCTGAGCAGGGCACATATCCCGTAAAATAATCTGAAGAGTTTCTTTAGTGTTCTGTTTGTTCTATATGTAATTGTACATGGCGATTAAATATCAAGTCTCTTAAGTCCTCCTACAGTCTAGACAGCGAAAACCTATCGTAGGCCTACTATTATTGGCTTGGAAGAAAGTCTTTGCAGTTTTACCCAATAACGTAGAAATTTGCGTCACTCGATGTTTTGTACTAAACCATAATTGAATATACTAATTCCAAAATTAAATGTCTGAACGTACCAATTTACATTTAGAACAAACAGTACACTAAAGAAATTCTTCGAATTTTTAGTCTTTATTCGATCGTTCATTTTCGTAATTTAAAAAAAATCCCAAAATGACTTCGGGTATATAACCTTTCTTATGAAATTATTTAACCGAGCAAGGCTCGGCCACCTGATATTAGATGTTAAAGAAGTAAAGTGTTCAAAGACTGCATCAGATAGAGTGAGTCGATAGAGAGTTGTTTACTTTTTTATATACATACTGAAAGGTATTGAAAGGAAGGGTCAAGAATAATAAATCTGGAAAAGTTCTTATGTTAGAGAAACTATGTGAGATACCTGTGTTCCATATTCATAAGGTACATAATGTATTGTAAGTTCTTTTTTTTTACTATTAATGACGTCAGATGGTCAGTCAAACTGCGCAGTGGTATTCAGAATTATATTATTGGCATATGTCATTTTGTTGGATGTAAGCCTATTCACTCTAGGACCGAATTATAGGATAGAATTATTTGGTTGAATTGAGAGTCAGTAACAATTTAAAATAGAAAATATTCAAAACTCAGTCAGAAAAAAAAAACGCGACAAATGCTCTAAAAAGCAACAGTTGTTAAGATTTACCTTGGAACCAAGACGAGTTGAACAGAATGTCAAAGTGAGTGCATCTGACGAGAAATAGACTAGAACGTGTAACTTGACCTGACATGCTAGGATCAGACCACATACCTCGGTAAGGTCATAATGACATGTAGGCTGGTGAATTATCTCGGCGGTGAGAGTGACATTTCGTTTCCAGGTCAATAACCGAATGGAAACTTTATTTTGGGGGTGAACGACTATTTGAAGGGAGTCGATCATTTCGTTAGAATAAAGATCAGGGGCGGCCTCTGCAGTGCACATGGCCTGGCGACTGTCATTTCAGGGCCACGAATACTTGTATGATTGGGTAACGGTGACAAAAGATTATTTTTATTGCGGGTTCAATTCGCCATCCCCTAAGTCCGCCCCTGCAACGACGCTCACACAAATAATAACCATATGTCGACATTGGAGTTTTGAATATGCGTATTAATTTATAAATGGCAATAATATTTATTTATTTGTTTCTCTACAACTAATATAGAATAGTAAAGTAAAGTGTTAGCAATCTATAGGGCATATGATGTTAAGGTCTTTGGCCAACGCTTAATGAACAGAGAGTCACGTAGACCACACAAAGACCAACCTTCTTAACTTTCCCCCAACTTAAGTAGGTACCCAATAGAGTTGTGTAAACTCAGAGGCGCCCTAAAAATCCCGAAATTTAAAATTCCAGCCTTCACTGAGAATCGAACCAACGACCTCAGTTTTCAAAGCCTATCGCTCAACCACACAGCCACCGCGCTCGTACAAATCTATTTTAAATCATTTAATCACAATTCTTCCTAAAAGCTTGTAAATTTTTTTTTTGTTTGGGTGGACATAATTTTCGAAATCAGCTCTAACGAATTTCCTAGCAAATAGACATTTCACGTATATTTAAAAAAAACAAAACATTCTAGCTTTTTGGCTACATAGTGAAAACTCTGGTTTGACCGTTATTGTTTTCAAAAAATATAATAATCATCTTAAAATGATATTTAAGTATTCCAGCAGTCGACTCAAATGTTTCTTTGTGATGAAAATGCTTCATCATGGTCATCGGTAATTCCCGCACTCGACTCAAATGTATTCAGCAAAGAGTTGATTAAATAGATAGATGTTCACGTACATTTGTTCACACTGTCTCACGTAGAAATGGACTAGACTGTAATAGAAGAATTTCACTGTGAGAGATCTTTACCCTCGTGTCCTTGAATTAGTAAATAATTACAAGAAATAAATAGAATGCTTTTAAGTTACTTGTTTTTACTATTACACGAGAGAACTAACTTTTCATGTAACTTCACACACAAAGAAATTATATTATTTTTAAAATGTGTTTATGTTATCTGCACGTGTACAAAAACAAATGGATTACGTTTGCGCGTGTGTGTGCATGTATTTTATGTTTGTTTATCTTTTTTTTTCATTGTTTAAGCATGTTTGTTTGTTATGGTTTTTTATTGTTGTTGTTGTTTAACTGTTCTGGAATATCCGTGTGTGTGTTTGTGTGTATGTAAAAAGGTAAAAGTATTTTTGTTATGTAGAACATTTGTAACGTCAGACTTGGGCTTGCTGGGATATTGAAAGCTTGATCGATTTGTCTATGAGGCAATAACCTTTCGTTTCTTTCTAGCTGCTCCCACCCTTCCCATTTTCTTTTAAAGCAGCGGTTCTCAACCTTTTATGCGACCCCTTTTTTACAATTTCCCACTCTGCCGCGACCCCCCCCCACACACACACACACACACTCATACAGCAATAGAAGAATATACAGTAATAATCCATATTTTCGATGGTCTTATGTGACCCCTAAGCAAATCGTCAATCGACCCCTAAAGGGGTCGCGACCCACAGGTTGAGAACCCCAGTTTTAAAGCCTCTTGTTTCAATGTTATTTACCTAATTTCCTTTCTAGAACACTCTTTAATCAGCTATCTATACGTTTTTTTCTTCATTATCAAACTTTACTTTTTAATTGGTTGTATTTTATTTTTCGCACTCCCTCCCTCCCAGTTCCGACGCTGATTCTAATTATTCCTAATGAGTTCATATCTAGGAGGTGAACACCCTCAACAACTGAGTTCATAAAGTGTGCTGATATCTTCATGATCCAGCACAAGGTTACTTAAGTACACTGAGGTGGTCACTGGCCAACTAGATAACAGTGGAGTATTTTTTTATTTTGTTGTATATACCGTACATTTCATTTCAATATTGTATGATTAATTGCCAATTAAACACAAAAAAGGTTTCATTAGTTTACATACGTACATTCCCTATTATTACTAAACACAAACACTCCTTCTTTGTTAATAATGTGTGTACTTTTGTTTCACATTATATTATAAAAGGAGGCGTAAGATGCACCAGTGCCGGATCTTAGAATGTTGAGGTCCTGAGCAGGAAATTGATTCTTTACCCTTGTTGATTTTGTTTTTCTCCCCACCCCTCTCCATTGTTAAAAAAACATTTGGATAAAATTGTGTAAGAAAAAAAAAGATCTCGATTAGAACATAGTAGTTAACATTTATTGTACAAAAGTATACAATAATTATTATTAATTATATAATAATAATTAATTAATAATTATATTATATTAATAATTATTATTTTGTACCTTTCTTATATATATATATATATATAGGCCTACGGAGTATATAAATATATACAATATATAGATATACTAACTACATAAATATATACATATAAGTTTGAATTTTGTATAATTATCAGTTGCAACTGGTTATCATGAAGACTGTTCAAGATTGAAAATATTATTCAATTCAACATTAGAGTTGTTATATACGAATTATTTTGTTTCTTTATTATAAATTAACAGAAAAATTAGATTAGGTATTAAATATAGTTTTAAATATCTTTTTGGAATAGTTTGTGCGATTAATAAAGAATTTGCTTAAGTCATATCATTTCATTCATTATTACTAAACACTTCACAACAATTCACGTTATCATGGCTGAACACAAGGGCAATAACTGAGATAATAGTAAGGCGGTATCGTTAGAACTACAGATACAGTTGTCTAACTTTCGAATATCTTTGAAGATACATAATAGAATCTTTGTGCAAATTATTCCCATCAGTTCATCCTAGTAAATTAAAAGTCTATTAGTCTTTTTTGGTCCAATCAAAGGCGAGTAGATAAACTTTGGCTCAACAAATTCTTGCTGTACATCAAAGCCAAGACGTAGTTTCTGAAGCAACTGGGAAATAAAGAGTGCATCAGTCCTTAATGTATGTACTAAATAAAACTACACAAAAGACAGGCATTGTGGGAATTCTACAATATGATTTTCTATGCAGTAAATTCTTGTATCGTTTTATTTTTTTTTTTTTCAGATTATTTTCAATGACATAATATGTACATCGTTTTGTTTCATTTTTTATAGTGACGTTATATTTACATCCCGTTAACCGTCTACCACCAAATCGGATGAGCTTAACATCATCAGGCCCATAGATTGCAAGGTCTAAAAGAGATACCTACGTTACTACTTTTAGTAGAATTAATACTTAAAAGAAGAAAGCGGGAAAATATACAGTACTTTTTAGCGAAATTCTTGTTTGTTTTGTTAGTTTAAAATTTATCAGTTAAAAGTGTACTAACACCTGCTGCATATTGGATTCTCCAATAACGAAGTACATTAGGAGAATTCTTAGAACTTTAACTAGAGCAGGATAATCAATTTATACAAGACATGTATAAGAAGTTCCCCTTTCAGTCGTTGTGGTCATCTGATTCTGTGGCCTACGGTTATCGAGGGTGTCATGTGGCCAGCACAATGACCAACTGCCTTTACTTTTCCCCAACTAGTGTCAGGTACCCATTAGAGCTGGGTGGCCTCAGAGGCGCCGAAAGAAATTAAAAAATCCCAGTCTTCACGAGGATTCGAACCCGGGATCCCCGGTTCAGAAGCCAAACGCTTTACCACTCAGCCACCGCGCCTCCAAGACATATATACAAGACATATATACAAGACATATATACAAGACATATGTACAAGACATATATACAAGACATATATACAAGACATATATGCAAGACATATAAACAAGACATATATGCAAGACATATATACAAGACATATGTACAAGACATATGTACAAGACAT
>JADKLZ010039590.1:0-14669 GCA_021533235.1 Biomphalaria straminea
TACGATCTTTCAATGCAGTATCTTTAGATATTCAATGTTCCCAAGTCATCATGTGATCAGGGTCTTCAGTAATGGTGTACAGGGCAATGGCTAGTAGAGGTTTCAGATGTTTCTTCAGAAATGAAGATATCACGTTATAGAAGAGGAGTTCAAATCCAGGCCCATTAGGATGACAGACGGGAGAGCATACCGCACGATTAGGCCCGGGGGGGGGGGAACTTGTGAGATTTCTAGCCGTCAACAAAGTTTTTCATTTTGTATCTAATCTGGAAGAATGCAAGACTTTGTTTCCTTTAACTTTACGTTTCATGTTGAGACAATGAGATTTGTGTTTTAATACTACTTCTGTCACCCTTTCAACAAATCAGTTAGTAAATATTGTGGACATTATTTCAGACAATTACTAGTGAACATTTTACAATGTAGTCTCGTCACCAATGTCCAGTATCATCCAATCATACGTGATTATTATTTTTCTTTTGAATGTATAACCTACTTACTAGGTCCTAGCACATGGATAGCTCTAATAACTTCTTTTTCTTTTTAAATTCCTATAGTACTTTTAAGAAACGGATGTCCTGTTCAGTTTTGTCCTAATGCTAAATGACATCACAAAAATCTAAAGGCTATAGAGATTTAAACAAGACTGTTCTACACTAGAGACTGAGAAACAATTATCCCCCCCACCCCATTACAATTTAGGTGATGTGATTGTCAACTCATTGCTAAAGACATAGACCAGTTAACGTGACATTCACTGGATGTCCAGTCGTCTTAGCAGATCACGTGGTGGAGAGGGGTCAAGGCTAAAGCTGGACACAAAAATAACAGACTTCAGACACAGTGGTGTTTTTTCATTGATCACATTCCACACAGGCTTACGTTAAGAGTCGAGGGAAGGGGCGAGGACGACAGGGGCGCGCCCTCATAGGGGTGCTGTCAAAATGTACGTTCCACTTGATGATGTCACTTGTCATACGGGAGTCTATTGATTATCTGTTGCCCTGGTTGTCGAGACCGGAAGTCATCAGTGTTTTGATCACATTTTTTTTTCTTTCTGCTGTGGTCTTGTGGCTTCTTGTCATAACGGAAGTTCCAGCTTTGGAGGACTTGTTGCATATCGTCTGCAAGACAATAACCTTTTTTTTTTGTAGGAACACTTTAAAGGCTTCGTTTTTTTTTTTAATCTATAAAATATCTCATGTTTTATGTATCAATCCACGTGTGCGGTAAAAAAATAACTTTATCAATAAGATCAAGTAAATGCTACCCATTATACATATAGAATTTTTGTTTCTTATATTTTTGTAACTAGATCTCGAGGTACTGCATCCATTCTAAGGATGTAATGGAATCATGACTGGTCATTGTCTCACGAGTTTACATAAGTACAAACAGAGTGGACATTGTTGTATATTACAGTGTGTTGTTGTGCTCACTCTAAAATATATTTTTTCCAAAGTATATAAGGTTGATAAGTGCCTTATTCTAGCTTTCGTTTTTCTACATAAAGATATTCCATTATAAGCAGAACTAAAGCTGTACTGAAAGGAAACAAGTGTACACTTTACTAGCTTAAATAATAGAAAACAAAGGAAAGCAACCATAATAACGTGGGTCAAAGTTCCATAAAGTAAGCATTAACTCCCTTAGACGTTCAGCCTAACGGATATTAGAAATAGATTCTTAGTTTGCGGAGTGAATATTTGCGACGAATGTCACATCCATTACGGGGCCACGTCTGTTAAATACTAGCGCATTCTACATACGGGTATTCACACGGCTACAGATGTACATTTCAATCTCATTTATCATATTGAAATCAATGGCCACTGACCGCAGGAACGGATGAATGGGGGGATATAACGAAGTGCATATCTATATATCGGTTGATATGTGGCATGAATGCATAAGATATAAGTGCAGACTAGGTGGGGGGAGGGAGGGTGCACATATGAGCAAAACGTGAAAGAAGATCGCCCCCGATACATGGAAGGAGGGACAATGTTGGCAGGTCAAGCAGAAGCTGGCAATCTAGTGACAAGACAACTGTCAGCTCATCGTGTGACGGATGTGAGGACTAGCACAGGGAATCCGTAAACCATGCTAACATTTACAAGAAGGAGGAGGGGATATATAGGGGCGAGAGGTTTAGCTTATAAGGAACTTCATATTTGTAAGTTGAGGATCTAAGTATGTCGGTGGAGCCGTGTCTTTGAAACAAAAAATGTGAGTCTGTGTTCTGTGTTGATTGTCTTTTAATACACTAGGGCAGCTATTGAATGTCTTTCATTTACTAGGGGAGGTGTTGGGTGCTTATCGTTATATCACGTCAGTGAATGGTTTAAATTAATATGGGACTGATATTTGGAATCATATATTAGTTTTGATAGTAATTAAATGTTGCCTTTTCATTCTCCGCTATGGGGTGTAAGGTTGAAATACAAATTAGCGCTCCCGCTTTCAATAAAAGTTCCTGTAACTCAAGCTTGGTTTTCAAAAATGACGTCATACACTGACTGACTGACACATTATTGACTGACTGTCACACTGATTGACTAAAACAATGTCAATGTGTTGTTGTTTTAACTTATGTGATGTTCTAATTCCATTCGCATCAATATCGTGATGTTTTATGAGCATCATTCACTGATCATCTATCTGTATTCCTACAGACAATTATTGAGGAAGTTATTTTTTTCCCTGGTTCTAAATGACAAATCAATAATCTATTTGTTACAATTCCTTATTATCGACTACTCTAGCCTGTAGCTAAAGTACGAAGATAAATAAATGATGAACCAGACGTTTTGTCACATGTAGTAGAAGAGCATGTCAGAAAACATGCCATACTACCGTGTCTTTGTAATGTGTTCAACACCTGATTAAATTGCAAGTTTTTTTTTTTTTGTCAAGTATTCACAGAAATCGGCCCAGTAATCGGCCTGTTCTCATTTATTTTTCATTTCATAAACACATCTCCCGTGTTTCACCCTGACCTTCATTTCGTTGAACTTCATTTCGTTGACCTTCATTTCGTTGACCTGTACAAGTTTAAGGTGAACATGGAGTGTTGCACTTAATTTCAGGACCACGAAGATGGCCAAACAGCTGCGTATTAGCACATGGAGATACAGGAATCAACTCTAGGATTCGTTTCCTCAAACATCGGACATGAAGTATCAGCATTGAATTGTCAAGCAATTCTCTAGCACAACATTCTAGAGGACTGACAAGCAATTCTCTAGCACAAAATTCTATAGGACTGACAAGCCAATGAGAAAGACATTCCGGGACTTTTCCCATGACGCCAACTGCTGGAGAAACAAACTGCAGGAGGAACAAATTGCTGGAGAAACAGACTGCTAGAGAAACAAAGTGCCAGAGAAACAAAGTGCCAGATAAACAAAGTGCCAGAGAAACAAACTGCCAGAGAAACAAACCGCCAGAGAAACAAAGTGCCGGAGAAACAAACTGCCAGAGAAACAAACTGCTCAGCAACAAACTTTTTTTTCTTTTCCTTCATCCTAGTCCAGATCTCCCGCTAGACATTGGGGGATGGTAGCCTGAAGGGTTTGAACCCGAGACAATCGATACGACAGTCCAGAGTGCATACCAAACAACAAGGCAGCCATCAGGCCAGTAGAAGAGAGCATTTTACAGACGTCGATCATTCAGAGAAATCTACACAAACTGAATATGGAAAGTTCAAAACAAGTCCAAACACTCCCTGGAGATATGATGACATTTTGAAATTGGTTACGAAGCTGATGATTTTATTTATGCTTTAAACTTTAAATGATTTTATGAAATCCTCCGTCTCTGTTTATGAAAGAAGCGAGGGCGAATTTGCTTCAAGGCGTAAACAAATGGATTGGTTAAGTCTTGAAACACTGAATGGATCCCAACAGGAGACTCGTGTTGTGGATGTGCTGGGAATGACTATGTATGCATGTTCTAAAGCAATATCCTACCACACAACCGCAGAAAGGAGCGGGGTGGGGTGGGCATTGTGTGTTATCTCTTTCTTTCTTTCTTTTTTTCTAAAATTGTGTAAACAATATTTTAGACGAAATATCCATTGGCTAGTGTGTTTACATTTATGCTGTTAAACGCTTCACGTCAATGTTTCGACAAACGTTTTCTCTATCGGAACACTTCACACATTCCGAATTTTAGCGGAACACTTTGCTTATTTTTTTGTAATTACTAATTCATGTGGTGGCCTACTAGTTAATTATTCTAGTAGTTCGTGGAACATGTATTCGGGCCACGCGAAACACCGGGGTTTCGGGCAATACAGTTTGTAAAAGGCTACTTCACGTAGAGCACTGAAACATCATAATGAAAATAAGACGCTATCCTTGTCCAACTATTCGCCAGCTCTAAATTACTCAAATAAAAAAAAAATCACCTTATTCCAGTTTTAAGAACAAAATCTAATTGTCTTCTTCGACATTTTTTTAAATAAATTTTAAATGTCCGTTTCTTTCTGTTCTGATTGGCTTCACCCCAGATTTCTGCAAATACTATCAATATCTTCACACGGGCCAAAGTGGCCGTGGTCAAATCAATAGCCAGCAAGGAGACCAGGAGACCGCTACCTCGTCATCAGCTCATCAATACCTCATCTTAACTCCATCTTTTTTTCACGATCACAAACGTTTGTTTGGAGGGAGGGGTTCAAAAAGAGGAGATGATTGGTTAATGGGGGCGTCAGTGGGGGAGGGGGGAGGAGATGAGACTTTGGGGAATCGTCAGAAGATGACAAGGGCAGATACCCCGATGACAAGGGCAGATAACCAGCGGTGAGACAATATTTCATTTCAACGGAACAAGATTTTTTGTGTGTTCCAGTTATCGTGTGTATGATGTTCTGGACACGATGTGTCGTCCACACAGACCACAATCTGTGCCATAAATTTGGACATGGCAATAGTGACCATCTCTTATGTCTTGGTGGAGAGTCTAGGTGGTCTAATTAAAACAAAGCAGACTTAGTCCTATCCGATGAACACCATCTTAATTGTTTCATTGTAGTTTTTTTTTTTTGTGTATAGTTATGTAAACCTGATGTTGTATTTTAATAGTCACAACATGCCTACCGCCCTCTACAATTATAAAGAGCTCGCTATGTTGGTGTTTCTGATGTACACAACGCAGGATAAAGCTGATCAGCTGGATAGATGATACATAGGCTAGTCGCTGTGCACTTTCAGTCACACAACTCTGCCCGAGTCGGGTGTCGAACCTAGACATTGGCCAAGCCAAGCCAAGCTCAAGCAGCATTTAGCCTCTCGACCACGCTTCCCACGCTTCTCAATCATATGTCCTTGACATTGTGTACTTTGTCAATTAAAAAAAAAATAAAACTCTCCGTAGCCACTTGTCTCTGTTAGCTAATATCGCTCCTCATTTTTTGTCTACATTTATCAACAAACTGCTTTCTGTTTCTTTGTGTTTATTGCTAAGCTGCTTTCTCTTCTGTTTCTTTGTGTTTATTGCTAAACTGCTTTCTGTTTCTTTGTGTTTATTGCTAAACTCTTTCTCTTCTGTTTCTTTGTGTTTATCGCTAAACTCTTTCTCTCCGTCAATATTTTTCCACGTTTCGACAGAATTCTTCATTTTCCTCATTACTATTTCACTACTATGTGATTAAGCTTCAATAGCTTTGTTGTTTGCCATCAGAAAATGTTGTAGTTGGGTATAGAATTAAAGTAGAACTCATGCTCTTTTTTATACAACACAAAATCAAGCTTAGAAAATAAAACATTGATTTTATTGAATAAGGTCAAATCAACGCTGGTATCGTCGATTAGGAAGGAAAGGGTTAAGGCAAACCTAAGCTTCAAACTCAAAATGTAATGTAACGAAGACAGGACTGGGTTTAACATTGAAAATTCACAATGATGTATAAAAAAAAAGTTTTCTCTCCATCTCTTGTTCTCTGCCTTATCTCTGATCACTTATCATCTGAGTTTATCTCTGCAGTACAGAGTCGGAACTTTCAGCTGGGTTTTTATTTTAAACGTTACGAGTTTTACTTTCCACCCAGACCAGCGCAAAGTGAAACACAATAAACTTTATATAGGTCAGTTTAAACCCAGTTTAACAAAACTTTATGACTCCTGAAACTGGCGTCTGGGTTTTGGCTGTTGAATACTAGACAGGGCCGGCAGGTCGACAGTTTAAATGGTCTTATAAACGATAGAGAAGATGCAGCACCGGCTAGGGGTTAATACCGAAGACCGACTTTACTGCACGCTATAAAAGGAAGGATAGACTGGACATCTCTTATGCTATAAGCAGTTTCTTTTATGTGAGGTTCTTCCCTTAAAAAAAAAACAACTGAGATGAAGGTTTGCAAACAGTTGAACAAAGAAAAGGTTTAAAAAATACTTTTTGAGACAGGTATGAATGTTTGTATGTTTTAGATGGACTAGATTAGTTTCCACGATAATAAGGCATAGCCTTCTTGTAAGGCATGACTGAACATAAGGAAATGATTATTCGCCCAGGATCATACCTTAGAATAATGATCCCTACGTTGACCATTGGCTGTATTTCTCGTTAATCTTTCATCTGTGTCTTGTTAATCTTCTAACTACTTCTGTTCAGTTTTTCAATTTAAACACAGTACTAGTCGCCAGCCATGTCTATTCACTATTGCTCACTCCACAAATAGGGTAATTATATTGACCCAGGTAGTAAAAACATTTTCCTTAAAGTATTGCAATACTATTGACTGCTATCATTTCCGCTATTATCTTAATTCTTTGAGCACAAATCTGGATGTAGCATTTCTGCGAATCCTCGGGTCAGCATTTATACATGAACCACTGACCTCCCACCAATGATAAAATAAACCACTGACCTCCCACCAATGACCTCCCACAACTGACCTCCCACCAATGACCTCCCACCCATGGTAAAATAAACCACTGACCTCCCACCAATGACCTTCCACCGATGGCATCCCACCACTGACCTCCCACCAATGACATCCCACCACTGACCTCCCACCCATGATAAAATAAAGCACTGACCTCCCACCACTGACCTCCCACCCATGAAACAATCTACTCATAAAAGTATTGAACTGTTTACGCCCTGTGTCTGCCGTTGCATCCATGTGCAGGTATTCCCATGAGTTCTCCTACTTCCCCACCCCTCACGTACCCCCCACACAGTTTAGTTCCATCCTACTCGCCAGACATATCTATTCACTATTGCTCACTCTACAAACAGGGTAATTATATTGACCCAGATAGTGGCGAGAGGGGGGTCAGGGAAGGACCGGGTGGAGGACTCGGTAATGATACAGTTGGTAGACGACTAACACGAACTGACCGAATCCATCAGTATCGGGTTGTTAAGACCGGACGGTGTACAGTGACACAAAGGAGATGGATATTAAGGAAGAGACTCGTGAAAAGAACTACAAAAAAAAAAAAACAACGGTAGACATAGTTAAAGGCACAGTAGACAGAACTACAGACACAGTAGACAGAACTACAGGTACAGTAGACAGAACTACAGGCACAGTAGACAGAACTACAGTCACAGTAGACAGAACTACAGACACAGTAGACAGAACTACAGTCACAGTAGACAGAACTACAGACACAGTAGACAGAACTACAGACACATTAGACAGAACTACAGGCACAGTAGACAGAACAACAGACACAGTAGACAGAACTACAGACACAGTAGACAGAACTACAGGCACATTAGACAGAACTACAGGCACAGTAGACAGAACTACAGACACAGTAGACAGAACTACAGGCACAGTAGACAGAACTACAGGCACAGTAGACAGAACTACAGACACAGTAGACAGAACTACAGGCACAGTAGACAGAACTACAGACACAGTAGACAGAACTACAGACACAGTAGACGGAACTACAGTCACAGTAGACAGAACTACAGGCACAGTACACTTTTCAAAACTCATTTAACTGATAGTCCCTCATCTTTATTGATAGTTCCCTTCTTGCCTTTATCACGCGCGACTTGAGAGGACGAGAAAGGGGGTGGGGTGGGGTAGAGTTGCTTTGATCCGTGACATGTTAAGAAAACAACTTGTTACGTCCTATGAATTTCTTCCTTTAAAAAAAAAACAAAAAAAAAAAAAAAAACTTATAGATCCAAGCCAATCGTACTTCTAAATTGGCCAATATCTGTTGACGTTCATCAAAGTACAAACAATGTAGTGGGGGTGGAATTTGCAGGGCATAGATAAGGAATGACAGTATAATGAATGGCAGTATAATGAATGGCAGTATAATGAATGACAGTATAATGAATGGCAGTATAAAGAATGGCAGTATAAAGAACGGCAGTATAAAGAATGGCAGTATAAAGAATCACAGTATAAAGAATCACAGTATAAAGAATGACAGTACCGATGGATGCGCACCGACTCCTGCTCTCTGGTCCACTAAAACAGACACGCGCCTTGCCCTCGATTAGCGTTGATACACTACAAGCTAGGGCACTGGCATGCACCTAACGTTTTTTGGCTTGCCCTCTCCCACCTGTGGCAAGATCAGTTCAGCGCCCCACTGTTTCACAGACGACTTCCCCACTTAACGAAAACAGGAGCGCCGCCCCAGATTACGCGTGGCGAGCACTCCCCCCCCCCCCCTGATTACACGTGGCGCGATCCATTCTGGCTCGATTATACTGACGTAAACACGATGGTACAACCAGACCGTTCTGTGCCCAAACGGGCTGACTACCGGAATCCATTTCTGAACTCTTTAAATTTTAAGAGTTGAGAGAGAGAGAACGCTATCAAGCTAAGGAAGTATTATGCTAGATGGCATCTCTCTGGCCACATATTGAGTTAAAGAATCAATCCCCCATGGTCCGCTATGCCAAAACGGAACACATTAGTGAGTTTGACACTGTTACGTCGTTTGAAGTTTGAAAGTTCTGCTATCGACCAGGGACAAATCTACGCCTGGCATTGTACTCACAAGCGTCTAGGCACGTAGGCAGTCAAGCGAATCAAATTTAGATTGATGGATGAAGATGACAACTGATGTGGGGTGTGTGTGTGTGTGTGTTTGATGTATAAGTGTGTGAGAACTTACTAATACTGCTGTGGGTGAAATGTTGTTTTGCTAGACTTATACAGATTCGAACTAGACAATCACTCGGATGGTTAAAAAAACTATGTTACCAGAGAGCCAGACAGTCAATCAGACATACCTAGAATAAAAGCAGACACTACAATTAAGCAGACAGACGCAAGTTCACGCTAAGTCAGTGATTCAGATGAAACTGAATGTTGATTGAGGACAGGAAGATCTCGTGTCTCGAGCTAATACCAGAATACATTTGATTTTCAAAGAGTATTGTATTTAAAGTGTGTATTTTTGTTTCTTTCCCACAACGGCATTAAAGAATGAACATCTAGTGGAAGTAGAGACATGGCTCAATGATCAATTATATAACTAGTAACTAATTAATCAGAACACTTTTTGTTATCTTCTTCAACATGTTTTTATTTTTTTTTTCAAAGGGACTATTTTAAAATGCGGTACTGTTACAGTCTTAGGTGTGATGAGTCGCATCGACTTTAGACTTATAGTTATCATTATTTTTATTCAGCGTAAACTTGCATTCTGCACGTTGCAATACAACACTTAAGTTGACTATGTTTTAGCTCTATCATCACACAACACATCATGAATGTTTCAGCTATGTTATTATACAAACATTGTATGTTCCACCCCTCATCAAAAACACATCATTACTTGTAGTATGTTTCAACTGTGCAATCACATCAAAAGTCGCGTGTTTTTTGCTCTGTTATCAGTCATCACATCAGGAGTTATAAAAATGTTTTCATTATTTTTGTGGCACAACACATCTTGAGTTTTGAGCTCTGCTAGCACACAACTTATCATTGATACTATTCTGCTTCGTAGCACTATTCACCAAGGTAACGCAGTGATGTCTACACACACTCTTTTCTCAAACTGTTCCCTTTCCCCCCCCCCAACACACACACACGCAGCCCCTCTCGTTCCCTTGATTAATTCACAGCTTCCCAAACGAAACGATTGATTAAGCCAACCTTTTTTTTTCCCTTTAATTAGATGGCCACGGCAAAGGAATTATGTATGATCCCATACAGCCGGGATTTAGTTCGTTGCAGACGGGGTTTGAGAACGGGCGTCTTATAGACTGCATATATCTTTAAACACTCATTAGCGATAGGGGATCAATACAGAAACTGCGTGGCCACAACTGAACCTCGGTCACCATGTTTCACACACTTCTAGCAAAATGGCGCTCTCTTCCGGTTTTGGTTTTTAAACTGCTAGGACTCAAACTTTCAAGAAATAAAAATATTGAAACTGGGGGGGGGGGAGGGGCATCATAGTGTGTCAGTAGGGAGTATCCCTTAGCGGAGATCGCGTGTCTCGTAGTTAGTTTAACGGGCGCGGACAGTAGGGGGGAGGGAGGGTATTTTTTTTTTATACCGGATATCGTATGTTGGCGTGATTGGAGAGACAGTACTTGGACACCCAGCCCAGGGGGACTGTCATAATGTCTTTTGATGACCACTGGAACTTGACCCAATAAGAGGGGGGTGGGGAAAGCAGTAATCGGGGGGGGGGGAGGGAAAAAAAATCAACTTCGCGTCATTACACGTCATTACACGTGGTTTTCCGAATGGAACGTTCAGTGTGTCCATCAATCATGTCTGGGAGCGATACCTCTCTAGACTTGTCTCCAGTGTCGACAGAAACCTGTTCATCTCCCAGCCCTAATCTACTAAGGGCATTAACAACAACGTTTTGTTTTGTTTTTAGACTTTCTTCTCTGATTACCGCCTCCTGGCCATGTACCCACTGGCGGTACCTAGTACTAAGGGGAGGACTAATGGGGCAAACCCGGACGGACACTACTCAGAGGTGTAGACCCAGGGAGGAACCTGTAACTTAACAACCCGATTCCCACAAAGGAATTTGTAACATTTTTAAAACCACATTCTAACCGCCAATGAATCTCCCGACCTTCGAAATTTCTCAATGATAAGAGCAAGTGCATGTTGTCAAGCAGATGCCTTGGTCTCATGGGTTTCTTTTAAACGATGTTTCTGATCAATTTTATATTAGATCATTTCTTTATCAGCCTTACTTCATATTCATTTCTTTGTCATCATGTTATTGTTTACACGAGACACTGACTTGTTCAGATCTTACCCATTTGTTAATCTTAGATGTCATTCATTCAAGAACAATAAATATATCAAGTTTGGCTATCTCTACATCATGCACATATTTAGACTTAAGTTCTTAATACATTTCGTTTAACGATACATTATCACAACAATGTTATGATTCGAACACTAAATAGACGGATGCTCAGTTTGCCTACGCCCTAAGCCCGGCCCTGGTACAGTGCTATAATAATAATCATAGAATAAAAGATTCCGTCGTGTCCAAGACTTCACCACAGAACAGTCAAGGTAATCTCAATCAACAATTTCCCCTGTCCACGTTGTTCAGGCTCCGTCAGCTAGTTAATCTTGTAGTTTTGGTTCTCTAAGACGTTCCATGGACCACCGTGCCGGCTATAAATAATGAGTCGCCTGCCTTCTTGCGTGGTCAGACCTCCCCCTCTACTCGCTGACGCCATTGCCTGGTAGTTCTCCCCCCACATCGATTTTTTATTTGTTTATATCCCCCGCGTGGAGAGCTAGTAATATTTGTGTGTGTTCACAAGCTGCAGAATACAGAGTTCTGTGCGCATTCATGTTTACTCTAGGAATAAATACCTGTTATTAAAACATGAAGCATGCGACTCAGCAATTACTATAAATAATAAGTATAAACCTTTAAAAATACTCTAGGTACTTTCTAAAACTAGAATCTATTTTAATTATTAAATGTGTGCATTTTGATGTCACAACACTTAGACTGTGATGAGTGAAAACAAAAAACGAAAAATAAACTTACACAACTCCTTACATTAGAAAAAAACGGTTAAATGTTCGCTGACCTACGCAAAGGTCTACAAAGCAATATTGTTAGTCGTTATGGAGTCCACAATGAAATCAAAACTCTTGCTACTGATGCACAATGATTCACTTAATAGCATGCTGACATATCTGGCTAGAACTAGAGGCCACCCAATTCAATGAAAATCTTTCCCAATGGATTCTAAGGAAGTAGTGGAAGGGTTGAACTAGACATGTTAGACTGGCAAATGATTCAGTTTGAAAAGACAGACAGACAGACAGACAGACAGACAGACAGATAGATAGATAGATAGATAGATAGATAGATAGATATGTACCAATAATACATTTTTTTATTTCTCCTACAGATTCCTAGCCTAGAACAAGTCTTCTTCTAGTGACCCCATACCAACTGCTCTTCCAAACAAACGTTATGCTCTAGCAGTGGCCACGTTGAACCTCATGACTCTGAAAGTGATTTAATTCAGCGGCACTCATGTCCATTAAAAGAATTCTCCGGAAGTTGAAGCAGACTCATCGCCTGTTGACCATTCCCAAGAAAACGGGCAAAGATGTCCTGGAGACCTAATCCTAAGAGACATGGGATCCAGAGATTCGCCTCGAGTAAAATGGTCATCATGGAAGCAGGGGGCTGACAGCAGTTGTGTGCCATTCAAACGGACCGACTGTGCACTTCGAACGACCAACCATATCTGTTAACACTGTCCTGGAAGTGGTAAATACAAGAGAGACACGAATTGCGTAACTCCTGGACAAAACAAAAATTCCTCGTAATAAAGGATACGGAAAGGTCTAGAAGGAAAAGACGTAACGTCTATCTCTAACACATTTTGTGTCTAGAACTCAAACACAATATCTAAATATTCACAAGAGGATAAACCGAAATCTCACCAGTCCTGCTACTTTCTTTTGTTGTTGCTATATGGGCAGCCAAAGCTGATTGAAATACTTGTGATAGGTTCTTTCTGTGGTTTCAAACGTCGTGTTGCTGCAAACTCTAAGAGCAATGGATTACCTGGAGAGCTTCACTGGAACGAACACATCGGAGGGCCTGTACAATGACACGGCCACTCTCGTCTTCCAGGACAACATGACGATGACCACATGGGCTCCGAATTCTACCACAGCCATTCCGTCGACTTTCGAGAGGCTGAGCAAAGCTTATCAGGTAAGTGTACTCACGACGATAGATTCGGGAAGAATAAAGGTCACTCTAATGAGCAGTCCTAGTCCGTTTAAATGTTTTGGGTTTTAAAACTTAGATTTAAGTTGAAGGAAAGCCATCAAAGTACACTGGTAGTGAATATAAATACAATAATGAAATAGTTTAAAGACGTGCTAAGATAAAATAAGAGTGGATAAATAGGATCAGCCGGTTATTATGTCCCGACTTCGTCTGATTAACCGGATTAGATTGTATTTTTAAAAAGTTCATAAAGTAAACTAAAAATTAAAAGAAATATAAGCATTAATAACGATTTTATTTCTCTGAAATCTTCATAAAAAGTTTTCCTTCCATTTAAATTTTCACAAAAACGAAACACTCTCGAGGACACTTCACTGAACCTCTGTATCACTTCACTTAACCTCTGTATCACTTCACCTAACCTCTGTATCACTTCACTTAACCTCTGTATCACTTCACTGAACCTCTGTATCACTTCACTTAACGTCTGTGTTGTCAGATTTAAAAAAAAAATCCTTTTAAAAACTGTTGAGGGAAACAGCTCCGCAGTTACAACTATATCCCTCAAGATAGTAGAAGTCATTCCCATTTTTCTTTACCACAAAATAAAATGAATTACCAATAACTGATAAAACTAATTGTTTAATTTTTTAAATTGATTCATATCTTGACTATGCCATTGAATAATTATGCAATGTTTCAACTTGATTCTAGAATGGGAAGAGGGAGAAATTATCTGTTCGAATTTTTTACCAGGCAAATAGAACTAGTTGATATAAGCTATGTAACAAAAAATTGTAACAGCTGAAGGAACGCCTGGTGATTTAAGTCGGGATATGTAGCGCATTTTTTGTTTACTTATATTGGATAATCGGGAAACGAATATATGAATATTAAAACCTGTTTTGGTTTTAGAGTATTTATTCTGGTGGAGGAAGGCTTGCATATGTTTCGCTATTTCGTCATCTCTAGCCAACTCTTCAAACGTAAAAGAGGCATGAAAACAATTTCTTCTAGTGTTGTTATAGACGTATTCAGATCTGTTGCACATTATACATTGTATTGTCTGGAATTATTCCCCTTGCAATTTTTTCACTCACTCCATATCTCTCCACCATCAATCAAGGCATGATTAAGTTTTAAAAACAAATTCTCTTCTTTGTATTCAATCTTTTTTTTTTCTTCATTTCGTCAAGCGTTGCAAACAAAAGAAAAGGGAAGAGAGGGGGGGGGGGGGCCCAGCCCGGGAAGACCTGGAATATCAGCGTGGAAAAAAAAATGGTGAAATTAAAGCGCAACAAATTTAATTTTAAGGTTTTAAGGTGAGACAATTTCAAAGAACATGAGTTAGCGTTAGCTGCTGGCTTAACCCGTATTTTACTGGGTAGAACTGCTAGCTAGCGACTGTGTGTTAATGGTGGAACAGCCAGAGTCAATGTGTAAATGATGGAACAGCCAGAGTCAGTGTGTAAA
>JADKLZ010039599.1:0-14180 GCA_021533235.1 Biomphalaria straminea
TATATGTCCAGGTATGCAAACCAAATGAAAATATATGTCCATGTATGGAAACCAAATGAAAATATCGGCCATCGCCCATAAAACTTTTATTGTGGAACTGTTTACATCGTTAGTCTCATAGTATCTGCATTGTTTGTAAAATGATTTGCATGCTTCGGATTTTCCTTTAAAGTTGAAGCTAATCCTTTTCTTAGCTCAAACGACGGAGGACAGGAGCGAGAAAGGTTTGAACTCAGGGCCATCGAGACGACCAAATGACTGTCCAGCGCGCAAAACAGAAAACCACGCAGCCATCTATTATCGCTGACCAAAAGAATTTGTATGTTTCTATACAATGTTACAAACTGCGTCATGCAAAGTTTTATAACAAAGCTTATAACAACTCACTCCGTCTATCTGTCTGGCGAGAGGCGAGTACACGCTATTTCTTTCACATCCAATCTCAGATTAAGCTGAAATTTGGCAGAATTATTTCCTTTACCTGACAATAAAACATAATAAACTCAGCCCCTTACCTCTTCGAGACACTTGACCAAAGGTAAGGACTCCTTCAAGAAGCCCGAGGCGATCGATCCACCATTCACCAATGGACCATGAATATTTAATTGGTAGTCTTGTTTTGATGGTTTCAATTAATAAAATTAAAAAAAAAAACATTTGGCGTTTTTTTTTTTCTTCACATAAAGCAAACAGGTGAACACTTTATCTTTATCTTTCCAACTCTTTTAAAAATAAGTAGAGATCCAACTGATCTCCTAAAAAATCGAGTAGAGATCCCAATGATCACCTAAAAAGTAAATTAGAGATCCAACTACCTCCTAAACAGTCGAGTAGAGATACAAATGATCTGCTAAAAAGTCGAGTAGAGATCCAACTGATCACCTAAGAACAGCATCTGGTGCAGTAGCTTAGGGTGTTATCCCTTCCCCACTAACTTTATTTAGATATGTTCCAATAAACATTGTTGCTAGTATGTTCTTTTTGTTGAACATATACAGTGAGCTGATTACTGATGTAGAATCAAGACTAGGTCTAGCTTCATCTAGATTCTAGATAAGGTCTAGATCTAGAAACTAAACTAGGTCTAGATCTAGAATCTATATTTATAATATAGGCCTAGATCTAGAATAGAATTCGTACACGTTAAATCTTAAAATACTAGACCTAGAGTTAGGCCAATATTATGGTCAGGATTAGATCTAGTAGGCCTGCTAATGGATAATAATGCTCTAAGCTGTTCACATAACATTCACTTCTTAATGTGATACTACTGTTTACATAATAAATACATCTTCACCCCTAATTTTTAAGAAGATAAAATGTTTCCTTAATAATTTATGAATGTGAATTTTTTTGTTACAATTTTTAAATACAATTAAATCTAAATCTAGATCTACATCTGGCCTCTATTGAGTCTAATTTGGATTGTTGTCAAGTGTATCATGAAGATATGTCAAAACTATGCGCTATAAAAGTAGATCGTTTTTTTTAAGCTTTCAACTAAAACGAAGTTCGTATTAAAATTATAAAAAAAAAAACAACAACAATTGAATAAGTATTATATACTATGAATTAGTTAAATAAAGGAAAATCTATTTTATAATGATCAATTGATACTTCTTCTTTCCATCATGGCCTTAAGGTGGCTGAGCGGTAAAGCGCTTGGCTTCCGTACTGGAGGTCCCGGGTTCAAATCCGGGTGATGGCTGGGATTTTTATTTCGTGATTTTCGGGCGCCCTTGAGTCCACCCAGCTCAAATGTGTACCTGACATTAGTTGGGGAAAAGTAAAGGCGGTTGGTCGTTGTGCTGGCCACATGACACCCTCGTTAACCGTGGGCCACAGAATCAGATGACCTTTACATCATCTGCCCTATAGACCACTAAGTCTGAAAGGGGAACTTTACTTTTTTTTTCCATCATGAACTTAGATGCAATTTTTAGTACCAATGCGCGAATCTATGTAACCAGTTTATTACACTTAAAGATACACATAAAATGCAGTTTTTTGGATTATGGGTGATTTCGAATAACATATAAATTGAATAAAAATAACAATAGATTAATACCAATGCCTTAAGGACATAAATGTGCTTTTCATAGAAACTTTACACAACCTAAGTTTAGATCAAATCATTTTAAAAAACCAACTAGATTTAACAACACATTAGAACTCTCCTTAACCAACTACAAAGAGAAACTATATATATAATTCTCAAAGTCGACAAGTTCAAAACTTCAATCAACAAGTAAGCAACAAGTAAGCAACAACAAGTAAATGGAAAGATCCAATGGCGCAGCATGGTGTGAATGTAAGGTGTATCCGAATCCGCACTATTTTCATTGAATGAAAGTGGTGTATATAATTCTCTTCTTCTCAATTTGCCATTATATTATAAGTTCCAGATTATTGTGTCGTAAAACTCTTGAAACTAGAACAACAATACACAGATAGAGTCTACTCTCAGGTTTGACTTAAGAAGTACTTTAATTAATAATATCACAAATTACGCACATTCGTTCATTAGACATGATTACGAAAGGTAACTCATCTCTCTATTCCTAGATCTAGATCTCAAACTCGAATTCAACTCTAAGATTATAGAATTTTAGAACTTCTCTTCGCAAAGATAGTTTTATGCCTTAGCACATGAACATAGTAATTATAGTCCATTCGTTTCACATTTTAATCAAATTAACATTTAAATTTGTTTTTCTAAAGCATTGTTACATGAGTGCAACTCTATCCTTAATATCGCGTAAATTAAGGTCAATTAACTTTTGTTAGCTCCATTCATATAATTTTTTATTCATTAATTCACGCATTCGCTTTACTTATAACAAATAAATGGAATGATGCCATGGCGCAGCAAGGTGTAAATGAAAAATTATATATCCAAATCTGCACTATTTTCATTCCCAAAAAGCATAGCATATTTTTTTTTACTTTACTTTTACTTTACAAAAGATTTTAATAATTTCTGGAGATTTCCAGGACTTTTTCGTAGGTCTATATTTAATAACTTTTCAGGAGATTTCCAGGGGCTCCTGTGAAATCAAGAGGCCGCGGGAAATCTGTAATATGTTATAAATGGTTTAATTTAATAATTTATACACCTTAAAATTAGCACGGGTCCAAAGAAAGTGCGGGACCCACTGATGTCGCATATATTGCAGTGCCTAAGACCTTCGCTGCAAAATAGCGGCGTATGCTATGCCGCCGGTCGACTAGTGAGATGAATTACAGAAATGGGAATCAAATAGGAGCATTTTCTCCCAGCCAGAGTAACAAAAAAACTAAAATACTTATCTTATTCATGGTGAACTAGAAACACAGACTAAAAAAGAAAAATACCTAAGTGTTATAATAACTAAAAAACTGTCATGAAATCCCCATATTGATGAAACTATAAAAAAAAATGAAACAAAGCATTAGAGTTTATTACAAGAAATTTCTATAAATCAAATAAGAACATAAAACTAAAATGTTATTTAACCTTGGTTAGGTTTGGGACCCATCTACTCAAGAAAACATTAAGAAACTGGAACAGACACAAAATAGAGCTCTGAGATTAATAACAAACGAATATTCACCTTTGACTAGACTTAACTAGAGTAACACCTTTAGTAAAATCACTAAATTTAGAAAGTATTCAGGAGCGAAGACTGAAAAATAGAGCAGCAATTTTAAATAAAACACAAAAACATAATCTTCAAATACAAAAACAAAATCTAATAAAATACTCAGAAAGACACAAAGATAAAGGCATATTCCTCGTCCCATATGCTAGGACAAATTTGTACAAATGCTACTTCTTCCCTAGTGCTAAAATCATCTTTTTTTGAAGTAACGTCTGTATTATATAAGATGAAGAAGATCTATGAATGAAGTTTGATTTATTAATGAACAAGTCTGAGACATTTTTAAAAACATACTTCCCCTGAAGTTTCATTGAAAAGTGGTGTATTTTTTTTTACAAAAAACCTGCTTGCACAAATAATTTTAAAAATTAGATGGTTGACTTTCGGAAAATAAAAATTAGCTGTTGCATCAAAACTTTGAATGATCTAAAATATCATGATGACGATTTCCATTTTCTCTTCTAGTTTGTAAGATCTAAATGGGACAGACGGACGGACAGACAGGCCACACAAAACTAATAGCGTCTTTTCCTCTCTTGGGGACCGCTAAAACACAAAGAAAACAGAAACAGTACTTGAAACACATTTTGTAAAGTTGCTGATACGAACATTTCAACCTAAGTATGTTGTTTTAATAATTCAACGATGTGAAATCCATTCCCGCGATGGTGTAGTCAGTACAATGGTTCATTCATTCTGAAGCAGGGAGTATTATCAGAATGTGGAATCGTGACGAATTCGTGAATGTTATTTGTTAAATTTAAAAATCTAGTTTGTTTTAATACATTGTAAAAAGGAGGTTGGAATTAAATTCAGCTCACTTTGACATTTTTGTACGTCAATTTCTATTTTTAATAGTCTGTTCTCAAACTGTAATAAGCTTATCACGTGACGATAATTGTTAATGCTTGAATGGAACCCAAATCGTCAGGCATGTAAAATAAGATGTAAAATATATAGGAACTAACTCAATTTAGTACATCTAAGGACAATTTCCTTTTGCAATGATTTTATCAAACTACATTATACTAATGCTCATGGTTGAGGCAACAGAAGGACTTTACAACGCGGCCCGGTTCAAACCTGCCCTACAAAGCAGCATCTTCTATCCGTACTACGCATACTTAGGAGTAGATGGTAACTACAGCTCTGATGGACTTCAAGGTCATTGTCAACAAACTCAAAAGGAATGGAACCCTTGGTGGATGGTAGACTTGTGTGGTCAGTTTGTTATAGAGAAAATACAGCTGACAAACAGGTATGATATATTTTAATACTTTTCTTAAATACCATTTCAGACGAACCATCTTATAAGAAATTTCTAGATAATAAAAATTGACAGAGATACAAATCAATACTCATGTGGAATGCGTTTCGAACTCTTGTCACAATGGGTCCGAGTTCAAATCCTACCCTCTTGTAATTTACACAGTCACAATCACAATTAGCGATATGTACATGTCCACGTACACATAATGGTAGCTATGGACATTTCCTATTAAGACACGTACAAATTCTCCCATGTCTTGATGAAGTTTCCACCAGTCCTAGTGATCATGTTTGTTAACACTCATTTCCACCAAAAATCTTTCAAGTTAATGGATCCAACCATCTACGTCTTCAATGTGAGCCTGGCCAACGCTTCCCAGTCTCAAATTGACGTCCGCGATGGATTAAGTCGTTATAGGAGACGATTAGGCAAACATGAAAGAGAACCCCCCGATGGATGCCTAAGAGATGAGTCCATTGCACTGGCGGGGTTGGAACTTGGAAGATAGCCATAACAAACATGCTACTATCCACAAACCGTTTCTCAAGTAGCCGTTTTATACAGTACAGCCTTGCACGACTGATATGGTACAAAGAAGAAACATAGAGAATGTGCTCTGCCTTAGGCCTCGCTTCTAGCCCAAGCGTCCTGGAGTACGAGCCATCGGTAATAGGAATAATTTACATCTGCTTGTATATTTTTCACAGACAGGCAGATGGAAGTAAAGTTCCGTAGATCTATAATTCCAAAGTCTTGGACTCAATTCTTAAAACAAAGAAGAAGAATACAAAATGCATCGTTGGCAGATTTTTCGAGGAGCGGATAAAGTGTTGTATTTCCAATTTTCACACATACTTTAAAACCTTGTTATTTTATGTTCTTGTAATTTTTTAACATTGTAATGAACAAATATCTAAGTACACTTTTGACCCCGACTTTACAGGCAAGATGTTTATATGAATGAACAAACGGCTTTACGTTTGAGAAACTTTGATATTGAAATCTTTCAAAAAGATCCAAGACAACTTTCCACATTTCCTGATGTAGCTGGCCAAGTCTGCTATCATCAAACTGATCCACTGGGTCCTGGCACATTCAACTTTACATGTCCTGTTCCAATTATCGGCAGATATGTACGTTTAATTATGAGGTAAGAAGGTGTAGACAGAACTATCCCATAATCCAACTCTTCTTTTACACATGCACTATTATTGAACAATTTTAAAGGCTGTAATATTTTATTACTTTTAATTTAAAAAACAAATTTGTTCACCTCCAACCCTTCACTTTAATCTTTGAAACTTCGCTACCTCGACCTCTCGTTCCACCTTTTCTATTACTTCTACCATTCTTGCTTTTCGTTCCCTAGTTAATATTCCCTCCCCCCTTAATTAGTTTTTCACACCCCTCCTCTTTGGCACCATTAATGTAATATTATTTTTCTTCACCCCATCACGAGAGGCGCAGTGGCTGAGTATTTGAGTCTAGGGTCCTGGGTTTAAATCTCGTTAAAGGCTTGGATTTTGAATTTCGGGATTTGTAGGGTGCCCCTGAGTCCACCTAACTCAAATGGGTACCTGACTTACGTTTGGCAGAGTAAAGGCGGTCAGTCGTTGTGCTGTTTACCAAAGAAACAGATGACCATAACATCATCTGCCCAGTAGATTGCCATGTCTAAAAGGGGACATTTTTTAAACACTCAAGGCTACGTTAAACATCAGCTGTATTCAGTCAGTGTTTCCCAAACGGCGTTCCGCGGACCCCTAGTGTTCAGCGAGGTCTGAATAGGTGTTCCACGAAATAAAGGAGTAATTAACTATTAGGCCACGAAGTTAACTCTTTCTCTCCGTAATTATTTACCACATTGTAGTAAAATCAACGATGGTATCGTCAGTTAGGAGGGAAAGAGTTAACTAATCTCTCTAAAAAATAATCAAAGTGTTATGCTAAATACTTAAAATGTGAAAGTGTTCCATTAAGGAAAACGTTTGGGAAACAATGTATTAAAATGTACCGTACTTGATAACCTTTGGAACGTGTACTAACAGAACAGACGTGACTGTTTTCAGAGTTAACTTCTTCATTTCCTTATTTATGTGTTGATATAATTTTCCATCGTATCTAACATCTATTAAGATAAGCTACTAAAACAATATAATAAATCTCTAGATTACTAAATTACTACATTTTTAATCAGGTCCAAATGCTTCACTTATGTTCGCTTAACTTAGTCATAGTCATACTGTATATGTATACCTTTTTTTAAATAACACATATTAAATAAAAACACTATGAAACATTATTTTTTTATTTTCAGAAATGTGACAGAAATATTACATATCTGTGAACTGCAAGTACTAGTCCGTAGTTTTAGTGCTGAAGAATTGTACTTTAACAAAGTGATGGACACTCAACTGACTGGAACACCGTTTGATGCGATAAACGTTGATGACCAAATGGTGTGTGCACAGACATGTCTACTTCGTAGGTCAACTGACTTCTGTACTGCTTTCAACTGGGTCACATCCACAAATTCATGTCAACTTTTCAGTGTCAACCCGTTCCTTGACCTCTCTACCAACCTGATCTCCGTTTCAGGAACATATTTCAATATTCAAAGTAAATTCATTTTTTACTTGATTCTTTAATTCGAAATAAGCATAAATTTATTTTTTTGTTATAAATGTCTTTAACATCTCTGTATGTACTCTTGTAGGTTATGCATCACCGTTTATATTTCCTATTAGTTCTTCAATATGTGAATTTAATATTGCTTTAAGTGTTCTTGAATAGATTTATTGAAGCAATTCCTAGTATATGTACCGTGCAATTTTCATATACAAAAATAAATAAATAAATAATATATGTAAAAAATGTAATTTTTTTTATAAAATTTTTTAAATATTTTTTTTTAAACTTAAGAGAACACAAATTAATTAAAACAAAAAAAAAAACAACACAAGATTACAGAGAGAGTTTGTGTCATCACACAAAAACAGAGGCATCCCCCATCGAATTGACCAATGGACAAGAAATATATTCAAACCATAGTCTTGTTCTGATCGTTTGAAGTAAAACAATATTGATTATCATGTGACAGTGAATGCATGACACGTAGGACGTAATCATCTTCTTTTTTGAAGTAACGTCTGTATTATATAAGATAAGATAAGACAGTGCAACACGTAGTCTTTGATAAGAATATTCTATTTCTTCTGGAATAAGTAGAGTAGCGTAACTGATTACCTAAGATCAGTATGGAAACCTCCCGAAGCAGTAGCACTTTCTTGAAATGTGTTCCAATAAAGACAATCGCTATTTAGTTCTTTTTTGTTAAACCATTACATACAATATTGATTTTTACTCAAATTTAAAATCCCACTTTTTGTGACATTTATTCAAAGTTTATTGCAAATTTTACAAATATATTCAATTAAAATTATAAACAGACTTAATATTATATGAACAGGTTTCCTTTGTTATTCTTTAAGCAGAAATGGTATAACAGTGTTGTGTCATTTGCACTTAAACTACCATCAAGGTGTGTTAAGGCATATATTTGGGCAAATATCTAGAAGTTTATTTTAGTTTTTTGCAATATGTCTGATTTTCCAAGATATACTTTTTTCTAACTTGGTTATCACACCACAATTGTGTCAAAAGTGCGGACCGCACCCCTCACTCCGTAACCCATTAATGACACCACCAGTGGCGTACCGAGGGTGCCAGGCGCCCGGGGCGGCATAGACTGTTGGCGCCCCCCCCCCCCATTAGTATGCGTAATCAAATTTGCATAAAAACAATCACCAATCAATAAATTAAACAAAATTATTGTAAACAAAGTTAGTGAACAATCTGAAGCAAGATTAGCCATTTCTTATAGAACTACTTTTCGTGATCTTGCACTAGCAAAGTTGTCAATGACATTATCAAAATTAATTGTTTCGACCAGCTCCTTTTCTATGCTTAGCAATGCCAAGTCTGACAGACGCTCCTGAACCATTGAAGCTCTCAAATAAGTTAAAATGATTTTTAGTTTACTAAAAGTACGCTCACAGCTAGCAACTGACACAGAGATTGTTAGCATAATTTGCAAAGCAATTCGCAAGTTTGAAAATATGTTATTGCCATATGAAATAATAAATGAAAGTAATTCTAATGGGCTGCTTGGGGTAGCATCAGACCGGGTTTTCAGCAACATACTGCAGTCACTGATTTCTACGAACAGTTCAGTTCCATCGATATCAGTTTTATAAAAGTCAGCCAGCGTAGCACAGTGCTGTTGAATATCATCATTATCATCAAAGGTATCATTAGCAAACAATTTGCTGATGTCGAATAGAAATCCAAACTTTTCATCTAACGTCTTCAGACGACCAAATCGTGTTGTCATCTCCTGGATTAGTCTATCCATAACTAAGTCCTGCATCACGAGCGTTTTCACCAAGCATCTGTTTTCAACATTTAATTCTTCTTTCTATCCTAATTCCCAATTTTTCACACAGAAATTTATCTGCATTGACTGCAGTGATGCAAACATCTTCTTGAATGCTACTTAGCCGTTGCTGCAGTCCTTCTAAATCCAGTGCTGCTTCATGGAAATTCATTGATGGATCTTGCAGTCGTTTTTTAAACTGGTCAATTTTTGACAAAACTGCATGCCAGAAATCAAGTAGAGTGATGAAATTGAAATTCATCACATTTTGAAGCAAACTGTATGCATCATTCTGAGTCTCACTAGTTTGAGTACCTTCTTCATACAGGTTTTCTAACAGCTGTAAAAATCCATCAAACTGTTCGTGGATTGCATTCACCACATCTTGTCTTGCACTCCAGCGTGTTGGACATTCTCTCTTCAATGTAATTCCAAGCAATTCTTTCATTTTCTCCCATCGAAAAGTTGAAGCACAGAAAAAAACGTAAATTTTCTCAACTGTACCAAAAAATGTAACAATGGCAATTCTTTATATAGAGCGTGTAATACCCATTTTGGCGCCCCCTATTCTCCGGCGCCCGGGGCGGATGCCCCACCCGCCCTCCCCTCGGTACGCCACTGGACACCACTAATCCAAGATGGCTACCTCTTCTCAACAATCTCGATTAATATATTGGAGTATAGCCTACGGACTAGGAATCTAGATGTAGTAATTTTAAGATTAAACGTGCTAACTGTAAAGTCATACGAATTCTTGCCTAGATCTAGATTCTGTTTCTAGATTCTAGATCTAGAGCTAAATCAATAGTGTGATCAGGAGTTACTTCTTCGTGTGCTACTGCTTACATAATTTAAAAAAATGCAACCCTTAGCTTTAAGAAGAGAAGCTATTTCCTTAATAGATTATAGACGCAAATCGTGTTGAAATTGTTTAATATAATTAAATCTAAATCTAGATTATATCTGGCCTTTATTTAGTCTAATTTAGATTGCTGTCAAGTGTATAATGAGGATATGTCAAAACTGCGCGTTATAAAAGTATTGTTATATTGTCTATAGCGTATTGTTTTTAACTTACAACTAAAACGAAGTTCGTATCAAAATTTCTTATCAAAAACATTTCAATCCGTATTCCATTCAACGAGTTAATTAATAAATGGAAAATGTATTTTATATTGATCCGTTCACACTTTTTCCATCCTGACCTTAGATGCCAATATTTTGTACCAACAAGCGAATTTATGAATGAAGCTTGAGTTAGTTAGGAAGAATTATGTGACCTTTGAAAAAACTTAATTCTCATGAAAAGTTTCATTTAAAAGTGGTGTATTTTTATTTATCTTTCTGTTGAAAAATCTGCTTGCATATACAATTTCAAAAATTATTAGGTTCACTTTCGGAAAAGGAAAAGTAGCTGTTGCATCAGAACATTGAATGATCAAAAATATAATATGTCCGATTTTTATTTCCTCTTCTAGTTTCCGAGATGTAAATGAGACGGACGGACGGACGTATATACAGAACGCACAAAAATATAAGCGAATATTCCCTTTTTGGGGGGCGGCTAAAATTAGAATGGTATTAGCGATGCATATGTTGTGAGGGAGAGAACAATAGAAAGAGTGGTGAGAAAGATAGAAAAAGAGAGAGAGAAAGATAGAAAAGAAATAAAGAAAGAGAGATAGAAAATAGAAAGAGGAAAAGAGAGAAACAAAGAAAAAGAGAGAGAGAGACAGATAGAGAGAAAGATAGAAAGAGAGAGAAAAAGATAGAAAGAGAGAGAGATAGATAGAAAGAGAGAGAAAAAGAAAGAAATAGAGAGAGAAAAAGGTAGATGGAGAAAGAGATAGACATACGTTTATTTTTATTGTTAAATTTGATATTTAGTGTCTTATTTATCTGTCTGGTTTCTAATTACTACAACCTAATTTCCTCAGATTTGGCTTTTGCCATTGAACCAGGTATGAAAGAAATTTTACTTGGAGAAAATACGCGAGCTGAGCCAGAGTTCTGTGAGACAAGCAGGTGTGGATGCTTAGAGAAGTTGAAGTCAAGAATTGATTCCTCCAAACTTTGGCTTTTCAAAAGATCTGATGTTTACAAAGGAAGACGATATTATTTGTCCCAACAAGATCCAATCTCTAGGTCTGAAGAAGCAATGGCAACTTGTGTCTTGTACGGAGGATATTTGGCTGAAATAGAAGACTTGGAGGAGTTTAATTTTATCAAACTTTTTGTTCAAAATTTTAGTGGATTCCGAATAGTTCTCATTGGTGGGACAGACAATGCTGAAGAAGAAGTTTGGAGATATAGAACCAACAATACACTGGTGCCATCATTTTTAGTTCAAAGTAGGAATTGGGGAATAGCTGCTAATTGTCTTTACCTATTTGATCAAATAGGATGGTTGGCCGTGGATGATTCGTGTTATTACACTTATTCTCCATATCCAACACGATTTCTTTGCGAAATTCTAGAGGATGATGCTGATTTCAAATAATACATTCATATAATACATGTATAGTAAACACATACTTATGATGATATTTGACTACGTGTAAATTTAACTAGCGCAGTGTTTGTATTTTCTTTCTTTTGTTTTTTATCAATGGACAGAGAAATTTATCTATTTTTGAACAATATTTACTTCAATATTAACAGTGTACCTCCTTTATCCAACTCTCTGTGTAACATAAACATATTTACGCCACATTCAAAGTGATGCATTAGCCGCAAACACTGACACACAGTACATTAGAAATTCTCAAGATCGCCTCATGTTTCAACTTTACACTTAACAATGATCACTTAGAAACCTTTGACATATAGCAATTTTCTATTATCGGTCAACGATCAATTTTTTATTTTGAAGTTTCAATTCTACGGTCTTCCTTATGCAATAAAAAAAAGTATAGAACCCCTTCTATGCATATTGTAATTTTTTTTTGGAACATCATGAAAAGGTCATTTGTTTCTATACAACATGCTTCACTTGGGTGTCTTGTGTCCAGCACAACGACCAACCGCCTTAACTATTGCCAGCCAATGTCAGATTCCCCATAGAGTTGGATAAACTGAAGGGATTTAGAAAGATTCTGAGATTTAAAATCCAAGTTCATCGTATTCTAAATTACCCCCCCCCTTGTTTTTTGGAACCAACTACTTATCACTATCCCTTCATATTATATTGTTTTCCTCTTCTAACGTCTGCTAAATCATTTTATTCCAAATATTTATAAATACCGTGTACTGTTTCTGTGAGGTAGATTCGGAAATAAATTGTTGCTATTCAATTATCTCCAACAAAACTCTCCAGCAGTCACAAATGTCTTGCCTTTTCATTTTCCTTTTGGTTTTGTTTCCTCTTACGTTTTTCTATCCTAGACGTGATTCACGTGACCTAGACGTGAGTCACGTGACCTATTCTCACTTATGGCCCAACTTTTGTTAACCTAGTAAAAGATGTAAGTTCTGCTATTTCATCTACGATGATTTCATAATTAATCTAACTGGTTGTAAATATTCTTTCAACATCATGTGTGTGTGCTATCTGTATATGTATGTTACATTAGTGATGTCACACAGGATATTAAAATGAAATGTATTGTGAATGTGGTGAGCTTAGTTGTTATGTACATATCATCATATCATGTGTATGTGTGTGTGCGTGCGTGTGCTTACATTCATTTTTTTAAATATTTTTATTATAAAAATTACTCATGCATTATATTAATTGGGTCTATTTTTCATACGTGCGTTTTATTATTTTATTTATAATAAGGCTTGTCTTCGAGTCGGATGATTAATGGCAAATGCAATATTTCCCGTGGCATCTTACCAGCTGGATCCAACAGTATTTAGGCTCAATATCAGGTGGCCGAGCCTTGCTCGGTTAAATAATTTATACTAAAAAGGTTATATAATACTGCTACTCGTGCTACAGCCTATGGAAGGAAATGGCCTGCTTTTACACATCCCTCCATTCAGATATCTCATGGGCCTTTCTTTACCACACCCTAACGGTTACCCTTAGTTTTTTTTTACTGAGGTTTATAGTTAAATCAGAATAGCAAACTCGTTGACCGCTAGCTAGATATCTTGTTCAGTGGATATATTTTGCCACATCCAGGGCAAGCATAACCATTGTCCTCCGGTGGTCGATTAAGATTTTCTTTTCGCGTCTGTGTCTGTCCTCGGCAGCCAATTTTCTGTTGGGCTCAAATATGTATCCTTGGCCTTTGTATAGAGGGAATTGTTTAAGTCCGACATTTACTCTTGACAGAGCAGTATCCTGTATGAGAGAAGAATCTCAGACAAACGCATGCCAAAGGCGGTCTTTTTTTTTTTTTTTTTGGTGAGCTAATTAGAGTTATGCACATAAATCAAATTCTTCTATCAATTTGTTGAAACTTTTGTAAACACTTGAACTTCTTCAGATAACCACGTGCTTGATTTCTGTTCTTGATAGCTGTTCAGTTACAAATTAACGCATACACGGAAATAAACCTTCAACTACGGTGCGCAAAATGTTGTGTCTATTCATTCATCGATTAAACTTGTTGCTTTAGTGAACGGATGTAAGCCAGTGACGTAGGAGGTGTCAAGTTTTTTTTCCCTTTGACGTCGTGGGAAAAAATTTCATTCATAAATTCTCCATGTCATTCATAAAACCTTCAAACCAAAATAAGTTTTTCCATAATGAGACATTTTTCAAACCGATATAACGGTCGAACTCGAGTTTTCCCTATGTGGCCATTGAGCTGAGAATTTTTTTCTCACTAACATTTAGATACGTTGAAATTTTAAAGAAAATCGTTAGAGCCGTTTTCGAAAT
>JADKLZ010039600.1:0-13328 GCA_021533235.1 Biomphalaria straminea
TATATGTCCAGGTATGCAAACCAAATGAAAATATATGTCCATGTATGGAAACCAAATGAAAATATCGGCCATCGCCCATAAAACTTTTATTGTGGAACTGTTTACATCGTTAGTCTCATAGTATCTGCATTGTTTGTAAAATGATTTGCATGCTTCGGATTTTCCTTTAAAGTTGAAGCTAATCCTTTTCTTAGCTCAAACGACGGAGGACAGGAGCGAGAAAGGTTTGAACTCAGGGCCATCGAGACGACCAAATGACTGTCCAGCGCGCAAAACAGAAAACCACGCAGCCATCTATTATCGCTGACCAAAAGAATTTGTATGTTTCTATACAATGTTACAAACTGCGTCATGCAAAGTTTTATAACAAAGCTTATAACAACTCACTCCGTCTATCTGTCTGGCGAGAGGCGAGTACACGCTATTTCTTTCACATCCAATCTCAGATTAAGCTGAAATTTGGCAGAATTATTTCCTTTACCTGACAATAAAACATAATAAACTCAGCCCCTTACCTCTTCGAGACACTTGACCAAAGGTAAGGACTCCTTCAAGAAGCCCGAGGCGATCGATCCACCATTCACCAATGGACCATGAATATTTAATTGGTAGTCTTGTTTTGATGGTTTCAATTAATAAAATTAAAAAAAAAACATTTGGCGTTTTTTTTTCTTCACATAAAGCAAACAGGTGAACACTTTATCTTTATCTTTCCAACTCTTTTAAAAATAAGTAGAGATCCAACTGATCTCCTAAAAAATCGAGTAGAGATCCCAATGATCACCTAAAAAGTAAATTAGAGATTTAACTATGTCCTAAACAGTCGAGTAGAGATACAAATGATCTGCTAAAAAGTCGAGTAGAGATCCAACTGATCACCTAAAAACAGAATGTCGGTAGCATCTGGTGCAGTAGCTTAGGGTGTTATCCCTTCCCCACTAACTTTATTTAGATATGTTCCAATAAACATTGTTGCTAGTATGTTCTTTTTGTTGAACATATACAGTGAGCTGATTACTGATCTAGAATCAAGACTAGGTCTAGCTTCATCTAGATTCTAGATAAGGTCTAGATCTAGAAACTAAACTAGGTCTAGATCTAGAATCTATATTTATAATATAGGCCTAGATCTAGAATAGAATTCGTACACGTTAAATCTTAAAATACTAGACCTAGAGTTAGGCCAATATTATGGACAGGATTAGATCTAGTAGGCCTGCTAATGGATAATAATGCTCTAAGCTGTTCACATAACATTCACTTCTTAATGTGATACTACTGTTTACATAATAAATACATCTTCACCCCTAATTTTTAAGAAGATAAAATGTTTCCTTAATAATTTATGAATGTGAATTTTGTTACAATTTTTAAATACAATTAAATCTAAATCTAGATCTACATCTTGCCTCTATTGAGTCTAATTTGGATTGTTGTCAAGTGTATCATGAAGATATGTCAAAACTAGGCGCTATAAAAGTAGATCGTTTTTTTTAAGCTTTCAACTAAAACGAAGTTCGTATTAAAATTATAAAAAAAAAAACAACAACAATTGAATAAGTATTATATACTATGAATTAGTTAAATAAAGGAAAATCTATTTTATAATGATCAATTGATACTTCTTCTTTCCATCATGGCCTTAAGGTGGCTGAGCGGTAAAGCGCTTGGCTTCCGTACTGGAGGTCCCGGGTTCAAATCCGGGTGATGGCTGGGATTTTTATTTCGTGATTTTCGGGCGCCCTTGAGTCCACCCAGCTCAAATGTGTACCTGACATTAGTTGGGGAAAAGTAAAGGCGGTTGGTCGTTGTGCTGGCCACATGACACCCTCGTTAACCGTGGGCCACAGAATCAGATGACCTTTACATCATCTGCCCTATAGACCACTAGGTCTGAAAGGGGAACTTTACTTTTTTTTTCCATCATGAACTTAGATGCAATTTTTAGTACCAATGCGCGAATCTATGTAACCAGTTTATTACACTTAAAGATACACATAAAATGCAGTTTTTTGGATTATGGGTGATTTCGAATAACATATAAATTGAATAAAAATAACAATAGATTAATACCAATGCCTTAAGGACATAAATGTGCTTTTCATAGAAACTTTACACAACCTAAGTTTAGATCAAATCATTTTAAAAAACCAACTAGATTTAACAACACATTAGAACTCTCCTTAACCAACTACAAAGAGAAACTATATATATAATTCTCAAAGTCGACAAGTTCAAAACTTCAATCAACAAGTAAGCAACAAGTAAGCAACAACAAGTAAATGGAAAGATCCAATGGCGCAGCATGGTGTGAATGTAAGGTGTATCCGAATCCGCACTATTTTCATTGAATGAAAGTGGTGTATATAATTCTCTTCTTCTCAATTTGCCATTATATTATAAGTTCCAGATTATTGTGTCGTAAAACTCTTGAAACTAGAACAACAATACACAGATAGAGTCTACTCTCAGGTTTGACTTAAGAAGTACTTTAATTAATAATATCACAAATTACGCACATTCGTTCATTAGACATGATTACGAAAGGTAACTCATCTCTCTATTCCTAGATCTAGATCTAAAACTCGAATTCAACTCTAAGATTATAGAATTTTAGAACTTCTCTTCGCAAAGATAGTTTTATGCCTTAGCACATGAACATAGTAATTATAGTCCATTCGTTTCACATTTAATCAAATTAACATTTAAATTTGTTTTTCTAAAGCATTGTTACATGAGTGCAACTCTATCCTTAATATCGCGTAAATTAAGGTCAATTAACTTTTGTTAGCTCCATTCATATAATTTTTTATTCATTAATTCACGCATTCGCTTTACTTATAACAAATAAATGGAATGATGCCATGGCGCAGCAAGGTGTAAATGAAAAATTATATATCCAAATCTGCACTATTTTCATTCCCAAAAAGCATAGCATATTTTTTTTTACTTTACTTTTACTTTACAAAAGATTTTAATAATTTCTGGAGATTTCCAGGACTTTTTCGTAGGCCTATATTTAATAACTTTTCAGGAGATTTCCAGGGGCTCCTGTGAAATCAAGAGGCCGCGGGAAATCTGTTATATGTTATAAATGGTTTAATTTAATAATTTATACACCTTAAAATTAGCACGGGTCCAAAGAAAGTGCGGGACCCACTGATGTCGCATATATTGCAGTGCCTAAGACCTTCGCTGCAAAATAGCGGCGTATGCTATGCCGCCGGTCGACTAGTGAGATGAATTACAGAAATGGGAATCAAATAGGAGCATTTTCTCCCAGCCAGAGTAACAAAAAAACTAAAATACTTATCTTATTCATGGTGAACTAGAAACACAGACTAAAAAAGAAAAATACCTAAGTGTTATAATAACTAAAAAACTGTCATGAAATCCCCATATTGATGAAACTATAAAAAAAAATGAAACAAAGCATTAGAGTTTATTACAAGAAATTTCTATAAATCAAATAAGAACATAAAACTAAAATGTTATTTAACCTTGGTTAGGTTTGGGACCCATCTACTCAAGAAAACATTAAGAAACTGGAACAGACACAAAATAGAGCTCTGAGATTAATAACAAACGAATATTCACCTTTGACTAGACTTAACTAGAGTAACACCTTTAGTAAAATCACTAAATTTAGAAAGTATTCAGGAGCGAAGACTTAAAAGTAGAGCAGCAATTTTAAATAAAACACTAAAACATAATCTTCAAATACAAAAACAAAATCTAATAAAATACTCAGAAAGACACAAAGATAAAGGCATATTCCTCGTCCCATATGCTAGGACAAATTTGTACAAATGCTACTTCTTCCCTAGTGCTAAAATCATCTTTTTTTGAAGTAACGTTTGATGAAGATGAAGAAGATCTATGAATGAAGTTTGATTTATTAATGAACAAGTCTGAGACATTTTAAAAAACATACTTCCCCTGAAGTTTCATTGAAAAGTGGTGTATTTTTTTTTTACAAAAAACCTGCTTGCACAAATAATTTTAAAAATTAGATGGTTGACTTTCGGAAAATAAAAATTAGCTGTTGCATCAAAACTTTGAATGATCTAAAATATCATGATGACGATTTCCATTTTCTCTTCTCGTTTGTAAGATCTAAATGGGACAGACGGACGGACAGACAGGCCACACAAAACTAATAGCGTCTTTTCCTCTCTTGGGGACCGCTAAAACACAAAGAAAACAGAAACAGTACTTGAAACACATTTTGTAAAGTTGCTGATACGAACATTTCAACCTAAGTATGTTGTTTTAATAATTCAACGATGTGAAATCCATTCCCGCGATGGTGTAGTCAGTACAATGGTTCATTCATTCTGAAGCAGGGAGTATTATCAGAATGTGGAATCGTGACGAATTCGTGAATGTTATTTGTTAAATTTAAAAATCTAGTTTGTTTTAATACATTGTAAAAAGGAGGTTGGAATTAAATTCAGCTCACTTTGACATTTTTGTACATCAATTTCTATTTTTAATAGTCTGTTCTCAAACTGTAATAAGCTTATCACGTGACGATAATTGTTAATGCTTGAATGGAACCCAAATCGTCAGGCATGTAAAATAAGATGTAAAATATATAGGAACTAACTCAATTTAATACATCTAAGGACAATTTCCTTTTGCAATGATTTTATCAAACTACATTATACTAATGCTCATGGTTGAGGCAACAGAAGGACTTTACAACGCGGCCCGGTTCAAACCTGCCCTACAAAGCAGCATCTTCTATCCGTACTACGCATACTTAGGAGTAGATGGTAACTACAGCTCTGATGGACTTCAAGGTCATTGTCAACAAGCTCAAAAGGAATGGAACCCTTGGTGGATGGTAGACTTGTGTGGTCAGTTTGTTATAGAGAAAATACAGCTGACAAACAGGTATGATATATTTTAATACTTTTCTTAAATACCATTTCAGACGAACCATCTTATAAGAAATTTCTAGATAATAAAAATTGACAGAGATACAAATCAATACTCATGTGGAATGCGTTTCGAACTCTTGTCACAATGGGTCCGAGTTCAAATCCTACCCTCTTGTAATTTACACAGTCACAATCACAATTAGCGATATGTACATGTCCACGTACACATAATGGTAGCTATGGACATTTCCTATTAAGACACGTACAAATTCTCCCATGTCTTGATGAAGTTTCCACCAGTCCTAGTGATCATGTTTGTTAACACTCATTTCCACCAAAAATCTTTCAAGTTAATGGATCCAACCATCTACGTCTTCAATGTGAGCCTGGCCAACGCTTCCCAGTCTCAAATTGACGTCCGCGATGGATTAAGTCGTTATAGGAGACGATTAGGCAAACATGAAAGAGAACCCCCCGATGGATGCCTAAGAGATGAGTCCATTGCACTGGCGGGGTTGGAACTTGGAAGATAGCCATAACAAACATGCTACTATCCACAAACCGTTTCTCAAGTAGCCGTTTTATACAGTACAGCCTTGCACGACTGATATGGTACAAAGAAGAAACATAGAGGATGTGCTCTGCCTTAGGCCTCGCTTCTAGCCCAAGCGTCCTGGAGTACGAGCCATCGGTAATAGGAATAATTTACATCTGCTTGTATATTTTTCACAGACAGGCAGATGGAAGTAAAGTTCCGTAGATCTATAATTCCAAAGTCTTGGACTCAATTCTTAAAACAAAGAAGAAGAATACAAAATGCATCGTTGGCAGATTTTTCGAGGAGCGGATAAAGTGTTGTATTTCCAATTTTCACACATACTTTGTAACCTTGTTATTTTATGTTCTTGTAATTTTTTAACATTGTAATGAACAAATATCTAAGTACACTTTTGACCCCGACTTTACAGGCAAGATGTTTATATGAATGAACAAACGGCTTTACGTTTGAGAAACTTTGATATTGAAATCTTTCAAAAAGATCCAAGGCAACTTTCCACATTTCCTGATGTAGCTGGCCAAGTCTGCTATCATCAAACTGATCCACTGGGTCCTGGCACATTCAACTTTACATGTCCTGTTCCAATTATCGGCAGATATGTACGTTTAATTATGAGGTAAGAAGGTGTAGACAGAACTATCCCATAATCCAACTCTTGACTGTTTTAAGACTTGACTGTTTTAAGAGTTCTTCTTCATTTCCCTATTTATGTGTTGATATAATTTTCCATCGTATCTAACATCTATTAAGATAAGCTACTAAAACAATATAATAAATCTCTAGATTACTAAATTACTACATTTTTAATCAGGTCCAAATGCTTCACTTATGTTCGCTTAACTTAGTCATAGTCATACTGTATATGTATACCTTTTTTTAAATAACACATATTAAATAAAAACACTATGAAACATTATTTTTTTATTTTCAGAAATGTGACAGAAATATTACATATCTGTGAACTGCAAGTACTAGTCCGTAGTTTTAGTGCTGAAGAATTGTACTTTAACAAAGTGATGGACACTCAACTGACTGGAACACCGTTTGATGCGATAAACGTTGATGACCAAATGGTGTGTGCACAGACATGTCTACTTCGTAGGTCAACTGACTTCTGTACTGCTTTCAACTGGGTCACATCCACAAATTCATGTCAACTTTTCAGTGTCAACCCGTTCCTTGACCTCTCTACCAACCTGATCTCCGTTTCAGGAACATATTTCAATATTCAAAGTAAATTCATTTTTTACTTGATTCTTTAATTCGAAATAAGCATAAATTTATTTTTTTGTTATAAATGTCTTTAACATCTCTGTATGTACTCTTGTAGGTTATGCATCACCGTTTATATTTCCTATTAGTTCTTCAATATGTGAATTTAATATTGCTTTAAGTGTTCTTGAATAGATTTATTGAAGCAATTCCTAGTATATGTACCGTGCAATTTTCATATACAAAAATAAATAAATAAATAATATATGTAAAAAATGTAATTTTTTTTATAAAATTTTTTAAATATTTTTTTTTAAACTTAAGAGAACACAAATTAATTAAAACAAAAAAAAAAACAACACAAGATTACAGAGAGAGTTTGTGTCATCACACAAAAACAGAGGCATCCCCCATCGAATTGACCAATGGACAAGAAATATATTCAAACCATAGTCTTGTTCTGATCGTTTGAAGTAAAACAATATTGATTATCATGTGACAGTGAATGCATGACACGTAGGACGTAATCATCTTCTTTTTTGAAGTAACGTCTGTATTATATAAGATAAGATAAGACAGTGCAACACGTAGTCTTTGATAAGAATATTCTATTTCTTCTGGAATAAGTAGAGTAGCGTAACTGATTACCTAAGATCAGTATGGAAACCTCCCGAAGCAGTAGCACTTTCTTGAAATGTGTTCCAATAAAGACAATCGCTATTTAGTTCTTTTTTGTTAAACCATTACATACAATATTGATTTTTACTCAAATTTAAAATCCCACTTTTTGTGACATTTATTCAAAGTTTATTGCAAATTTTACAAATATATTCAATTAAAATTATAAACAGACTTAATATTATATGAACAGGTTTCCTTTGTTATTCTTTAAGCAGAAATGGTATAACAGTGTTGTGTCATTTGCACTTAAACTACCATCAAGGTGTGTTAAGGCATATATTTGGGCAAATATCTAGAAGTTTATTTTAGTTTTTTGCAATATGTCTGATTTTCCAAGATATACTTTTTTCTAACTTGGTTATCACACCACAATTGTGTCAAAAGTGCGGACCGCACCCCTCACTCCGTAACCCATTAATGACACCACCAGTGGCGTACCGAGGGTGCCAGGCGCCCGGGGCGGCATAGACTGTTGGCGCCCCCCCCCCCCATTAGTATGCGTAATCAAATTTGCATAAAAACAATCACCAATCAATAAATTAAACAAAATTATTGTAAACAAAGTTAGTGAACAATCTGAAGCAAGATTAGCCATTTCTTATAGAACTACTTTTCGTGATCTTGCACTAGCAAAGTTGTCAATGACATTATCAAAATTAATTGTTTCGACCAGCTCCTTTTCTATGCTTAGCAATGCCAAGTCTGACAGACGCTCCTGAACCATTGAAGCTCTCAAATAAGTTAAAATGATTTTTAGTTTACTAAAAGTACGCTCACAGCTAGCAACTGACACAGAGATTGTTAGCATAATTTGCAAAGCAATTCGCAAGTTTGAAAATATGTTATTGCCATATGAAATAATAAATGAAAGTAATTCTAATGGGCTGCTTGGGGTAGCATCAGACCGGGTTTTCAGCAACATACTGCAGTCACTGATTTCTACGAACAGTTCAGTTCCATCGATATCAGTTTTATAAAAGTCAGCCAGCGTAGCACAGTGCTGTTGAATATCATCATTATCATCAAAGGTATCATTAGCAAACAATTTGCTGATGTCGAATAGAAATCCAAACTTTTCATCTAACGTCTTCAGACGACCAAATCGTGTTGTCATCTCCTGGATTAGTCTATCCATAACTAAGTCCTGCATCACGAGCGTTTTCACCAAGCATCTGTTTTCAACATTTAATTCTTCTTTCTATCCTAATTCCCAATTTTTCACACAGAAATTTATCTGCATTGACTGCAGTGATGCAAACATCTTCTTGAATGCTACTTAGCCGTTGCTGCAGTCCTTCTAAATCCAGTGCTGCTTCATGGAAATTCATTGATGGATCTTGCAGTCGTTTTTTAAACTGGTCAATTTTTGACAAAACTGCATGCCAGAAATCAAGTAGAGTGATGAAATTGAAATTCATCACATTTTGAAGCAAACTGTATGCATCATTCTGAGTCTCACTAGTTTGAGTACCTTCTTCATACAGGTTTTCTAACAGCTGTAAAAATCCATCAAACTGTTCGTGGATTGCATTCACCACATCTTGTCTTGCACTCCAGCGTGTTGGACATTCTCTCTTCAATGTAATTCCAAGCAATTCTTTCATTTTCTCCCATCGAAAAGTTGAAGCACAGAAAAAAACGTAAATTTTCTCAACTGTACCAAAAAATGTAACAATGGCAATTCTTTATATAGAGCGTGTAATACCCATTTTGGCGCCCCCTATTCTCCGGCGCCCGGGGCGGATGGGGGGGCCGCCCTCCCCCCGGTACGCCACTGGACACCACTAATCCAAGATGGCTACCTCTTCTCAACAATCTCGATTAATATATTGGAGTATAGCCTACGGACTAGGAATCTAGATGTAGTAATTTTAAGATTAAACGTGCTAACTGTAAAGTCATACGAATTCTTGCCTAGATCTAGATTCTGTTTCTAGATTCTAGATCTAGAGCTAAATCAATAGTGTGATCAGGAGTTACTTCTTCGTGTGCTACTGCTTACATAATTTAAAAAAATGCAACCCTTAGCTTTAAGAAGAGAAGCTATTTCCTTAATAGATTATAGACGCAAATCGTGTTGAAATTGTTTAATATAATTAAATCTAAATCTAGATTATATCTGGCCTTTATTTAGTCTAATTTAGATTGCTGTCAAGTGTATAATGAGGATATGTCAAAACTGCGCGTTATAAAAGTATTGTTATATTGTCTATAGCGTATTGTTTTTAACTTACAACTAAAACGAAGTTCGTATCAAAATTTCTTATCAAAAACATTTCAATCCGTATTCCATTCAACGAGTTAATTAATAAATGGAAAATGTATTTTATATTGATCCGTTCACACTTTTTCCATCCTGACCTTAGATGCCAATATTTTGTACCAACAAGCGAATTTATGAATGAAGCTTGAGTTAGTTAGGAAGAATTATGTGACCTTTGAAAAAACTTAATTCTCATGAAAAGTTTCATTTAAAAGTGGTGTATTTTTATTTATCTTTCTGTTGAAAAATCTGCTTGCATATACAATTTCAAAAATTATTAGGTTCACTTTCGGAAAAGGAAAAGTAGCTGTTGCATCAGAACATTGAATGATCAAAAATATAATATGTCCGATTTTTATTTCCTCTTCTAGTTTCCGAGATGTAAATGAGACGGACGGACGGACGTATATACAGAACGCACAAAAATATAAGCGAATATTCCCTTTTTGGGGGGCGGCTAAAATTAGAATGGTATTAGCGATGCATATGTTGTGAGGGAGAGAACAATAGAAAGAGTGGTGAGAAAGATAGAAAAAGAGAGAGAGAAAGATAGAAAAGAAATAAAGAAAGAGAGATAGAAAATAGAAAGAGGAAAAGAGAGAAACAAAGAAAAAGAGAGAGAGAGACAGATAGAGAGAAAGATAGAAAGAGAGAGAAAAAGATAGAAAGAGAGAGAGATAGATAGAAAGAGAGAGAAAAAGAAAGAAATAGAGAGAGAAAAAGGTAGATGGAGAAAGAGATAGACATACGTTTATTTTTATTGTTAAATTTGATATTTAGTGTCTTATTTATCTGTCTGGTTTCTAATTACTACAACCTAATTTCCTCAGATTTGGCTTTTGCCATTGAACCAGGTATGAAAGAAATTTTACTTGGAGAAAATACGCGAGCTGAGCCAGAGTTCTGTGAGACAAGCAGGTGTGGATGCTTAGAGAAGTTGAAGTCAAGAATTGATTCCTCCAAACTTTGGCTTTTCAAAAGATCTGATGTTTACAAAGGAAGACGATATTATTTGTCCCAACAAGATCCAATCTCTAGGTCTGAAGAAGCAATGGCAACTTGTGTCTTGTACGGAGGATATTTGGCTGAAATAGAAGACTTGGAGGAGTTTAATTTTATCAAACTTTTTGTTCAAAATTTTAGTGGATTCCGAATAGTTCTCATTGGTGGGACAGACAATGCTGAAGAAGAAGTTTGGAGATATAGAACCAACAATACACTGGTGCCATCATTTTTAGTTCAAAGTAGGAATTGGGGAATAGCTGCTAATTGTCTTTACCTATTTGATCAAATAGGATGGTTGGCCGTGGATGATTCGTGTTATTACACTTATTCTCCATATCCAACACGATTTCTTTGCGAAATTCTAGAGGATGATGCTGATTTCAAATAATACATTCATATAATACATGTATAGTAAACACATACTTATGATGATATTTGACTACGTGTAAATTTAACTAGCGCAGTGTTTGTATTTTCTTTCTTTTGTTTTTTATCAATGGACAGAGAAATTTATCTATTTTTGAACAATATTTACTTCAATATTAACAGTGTACCTCCTTTATCCAACTCTCTGTGTAACATAAACATATTTACGCCACATTCAAAGTGATGCATTAGCCGCAAACACTGACACACAGTACATTAGAAATTCTCAAGATCGCCTCATGTTTCAACTTTACACTTAACAATGATCACTTAGAAACCTTTGACATATAGCAATTTTCTATTATCGGTCAACGATCAATTTTTTATTTTGAAGTTTCAATTCTACGGTCTTCCTTATGCAATAAAAAAAAGTATAGAACCCCTTCTATGCATATTGTAATTTTTTTTTGGAACATCATGAAAAGGTCATTTGTTTCTATACAACATGCTTCACTTGGGTGTCTTGTGTCCAGCACAACGACCAACCGCCTTAACTATTGCCAGCCAATGTCAGATTCCCCATAGAGTTGGATAAACTGAAGGGATTTAGAAAGATTCTGAGATTTAAAATCCAAGTTCATCGTATTCTAAATTACCCCCCCCCTTGTTTTTTGGAACCAACTACTTATCACTATCCCTTCATATTATATTGTTTTCCTCTTCTAACGTCTGCTAAATCATTTTATTCCAAATATTTATAAATACCGTGTACTGTTTCTGTGAGGTAGATTCGGAAATAAATTGTTGCTATTCAATTATCTCCAACAAAACTCTCCAGCAGTCACAAATGTCTTGCCTTTTCATTTTCCTTTTGGTTTTGTTTCCTCTTACGTTTTTCTATCCTAGACGTGATTCACGTGACCTAGACGTGAGTCACGTGACCTATTCTCACTTATGGCCCAACTTTTGTTAACCTAGTAAAAGATGTAAGTTCTGCTATTTCATCTACGATGATTTCATAATTAATCTAACTGGTTGTAAATATTCTTTCAACATCATGTGTGTGTGCTATCTGTATATGTATGTTACATTAGTGATGTCACACAGGATATTAAAATGAAATGTATTGTGAATGTGGTGAGCTTAGTTGTTATGTACATATCATCATATCATGTGTATGTGTGTGTGCGTGCGTGTGCTTACATTCATTTTTTTAAATATTTTTATTATAAAAATTACTCATGCATTATATTAATTGGGTCTATTTTTCATACGTGCGTTTTATTATTTTATTTATAATAAGGCTTGTCTTCGAGTCGGATGATTAATGGCAAATGCAATATTTCCCGTGGCATCTTACCAGCTGGATCCAACAGTATTTAGGCTCAATATCAGGTGGCCGAGCCTTGCTCGGTTAAATAATTTATACTAAAAAGGTTATATAATACTGCTACTCGTGCTACAGCCTATGGAAGGAAATGGCCTGCTTTTACACATCCCTCCATTCAGATATCTCATGGGCCTTTCTTTACCACACCCTAACGGTTACCCTTAGTTTTTTTTTACTGAGGTTTATAGTTAAATCAGAATAGCAAACTCGTTGACCGCTAGCTAGATATCTTGTTCAGTGGATATATTTTGCCACATCCAGGGCAAGCATAACCATTGTCCTCCGGTGGTCGATTAAGATTTTCTTTTCGCGTCTGTGTCTGTCCTCGGCAGCCAATTTTCTGTTGGGCTCAAATATGTATCCTTGGCCTTTGTATAGAGGGAATTGTTTAAGTCCGACATTTACTCTTGACAGAGCAGTATCCTGTATGAGAGAAGAATCTCAGACAAACGCATGCCAAAGGCGGTCTTTTTTTTTTTTTTTTTGGTGAGCTAATTAGAGTTATGCACATAAATCAAATTCTTCTATCAATTTGTTGAAACTTTTGTAAACACTTGAACTTCTTCAGATAACCACGTGCTTGATTTCTGTTCTTGATAGCTGTTCAGTTACAAATTAACGCATACACGGAAATAAACCTTCAACTACGGTGCGCAAAATGTTGTGTCTATTCATTCATCGATTAAACTTGTTGCTTTAGTGAACGGATGTAAGCCAGTGACGTAGGAGGTGTCAAGTTTTTTTTCCCTTTGACGTCGTGGGAAAAAATTTCATTCATAAATTCTCCATGTCATTCATAAAACCTTCAAACCAAAATAAGTTTTTCCATAATGAGACATTTTTCAAACCGATATAACGGTCGAACTCGAGTTTTCCCTATGTGGCCATTGAGCTGAGAATTTTTTTCTCACTAACATTTAGATACGTTGAAATTTTAAAGAAAATCGTTAGAGCCGTTTTCGAAAT
>JADKLZ010039601.1:0-35681 GCA_021533235.1 Biomphalaria straminea
ACAGGATTCATTATTTATTTTGTCAAAAAGTCTTTCAGAGCACCGGCATCCAGTAATAGGGTAACATGTTTTTACTTTTTTTTAAAATATGAAATTATTGAAATAGTTTTAAATACTGTATAGTTAAAAATGTTTTTAATTGTTTACATACAAATCAATATTAATGTGTAAATTGTATACGTATGTGTATTTCAGATATTTACCCAAATATTTGATAGTATTTTAAGAGGTTTGTAAATATTCTTTTTTTAGTATTATCATAAAAATAAATACTAACCAACATACCAGCAAATTTTCAAGAAACACAAATGATCAGTTATGTATCTCAATATATCAACTACTGCAGGTTTTCTAGAGTCAACTCAACATGCCAAAGAGTTTATTGCATTACCATTCATATCACAGCTGGAAGTAAAGACAATCTCTGATGATAGGCTGAAAAAGTTCTGCCGCCATGCCATTTCCCAAATTCTGAACTTTAATGACAGGCAAACTGGTCAGTTTCATATTTAATATTTTGATACTTAGGATATTAATCTTGAAATTTGCTGGCTGTTATGTGGAGCTAGTTGTTGTCAAATATATATTTCTGGCTCCAATCTTTGGGTTATAATTTTTATCCTAGTTTTAAGTGTCTGAGAGAACATATATCTATTCGGACATCATCTTGGAAATTGACCAAACAGTGTGCAAGTGAACACAGGATCTAATAGTGTCTTATACAAAGTCATCCAATCTAAAGGAAATATTTGCTTTACTTAGAATATAAAAACAAAGCATAGGTTTTTGATGTACACACATTTTTTGTTGTTTGCTGACTTTTTCTATGTTCTCATACTTTGATATGCAAAATGTATTTAATTTGACTTTCTTTGATAAGTGTTGTAGGTGTCTATCATTATGACAGTAGATCAAATGATTATTAGGCTTTTTATATGTATAATTGTTTTGTATTAAATTAATATTTATCATAAAAAAAATTCTGTTGAAAAGACATGAAAAGTATGTTGATTTTAAGGATGGATTTGTTTTCAGTGGAGAAAGCCTTAATTTCACAGAGTGAATGGAAAGCCTTGGATTTGTTTGGAGCCAAGCGACAGCTGTTGTCACAGGTAAGTAAAAAGAATATGCTACTTGAGCTTCTAAGTATGCTTTTTTTTGATACCGAGTTCTACATCTAATTTGTTCCTATCCATCAGCTGGTTCTGCCATTAGAAAGTAAAGACATGCTGGAGCTACTAAAATCAAGTATGAATAATTCTCAGATTAACCCATTGTCAATGCTTGTCTATCTCTCTGTCATGTACATATTGTTTCCATTGTCATCTGCAGAAGTAAAAGGTAAATTTTAAATTTTTTTTAGAGTTTAATTAACAATTAAGCTATATACACATGTAGTAGCAATTCACAATACAGTCACTTGAGAAAGAAATTTCAGAGTGATTTTGAATGAATTATGGATCCAAAATGCATCATAGACAAGAATTACCTGATTTGACATATAACCGTAGAGAATTAAATATATATCTAGCAAATGGTTAGAAGTCTATAATGCAAGACTATTGATGACTTTCAGTGCTGCTTTATATGTACTCAGTAGAAAGAGTGGTGCCCAGCTTTAATTAACTAAATGCCTTACTTGCCAAAATTTTTTTTTTTCCAGTCCTTATCCCCATGAGAAGTTATTTAAGGAACTGTTCATTAAATAGAAAGTGACATTTATGAAGCATTAAAACAATTTAATACTTATTTTGCCTTGTTATATACAGATTTAACTAACTACTTTCTGTTTCAAGATTACATTAAATTGGAGCTAACTACTGGCCTAGAAAACTCTGACGTGAGAAAACTGTCTCTTGCATTTCTTATTGCTCGACAAAGTTCCTTGGTGGGTCAAGAAAGTTTTGGGAGCTACAGTTCTTGGTTTGAGGTATCGTTAATAACCATACACATTTGAATAGTTTAGTAAATTTATTACTAAATTAAATTATTAGTCAGAATAAAATAAAGTCTTCTTAAAAATGTAAATGTTTATGAGCCATGGGAAACCAGGTTGCAGTTTGTCAACAGTTTATGTAAATATTTCTTATTCCAAACAACTGACCATCTGAGTTATTTTAACTCATACACTGCCATACAATAACCAGTTTCATTAAATGAAGCTAAAAAAAATATGAAGGATAACAAAAATGTTAAGCATTTCTATGGGGCCTAATTTTGGAGAAGCATCGCATTTTAAATTAACACTTCACTGGATACTAGAGAGCCAGACTCTTTAAAGTTGTTTTAGTTTTCGTTGTCAGCTGAAATCATTGCTACACTGCTGTTCATAACTTGTCCTTCTACCAGTCCTCTCCACATAGTGCAGCAAATAAATATGCATATATATTTTTTTATATAAACATATTAGATATCTTCAAAGCATTTTATATTTGAACGAATACGCATAATATTTTAAAATGATACTCATTCATTTTTTTAGATCATAAAAAATTTTCAGCAACATAATGAAGTTTAAAAATGGTAAATTCCTGAGTAGTTTTATATCTTTTACTTAATTTCTTTTATGTTGTAGTATGTAGTTCTGATAGTTTAATAATTGGAGTGTGGTTCTGATAGTTATATTTTTGGCTTGTAGTTCTCATATTCATGCTTTATTTAGTTCAAATATTCTCATCATCCAGTCGACATTTAGCAGTAGCTGCTCTCCCCTGACTACTACCAGACAAAAGTTTTCAACTCTAATGAAGTTCTTGTCCAACCTTGTGCCCACAGATGATTCAGAGTACCTGAAGGTAGACTAACCATTAGTTGTTTACTAACCATTAGAGATGTATATTGTTAGTTACTATTAACAAATGTAATTATTAATAGTTCCCTGAAGAAGCTCATGGTTGTAAATCACTTGCATGATTTATAAATCAAGTAAACAATTACATTTTTGGTTTCTTATATCATTCCTTAGATAGTTCTACAATTTTATCATTACAAAGTTCTGAATTTTTATAGACAGTCACCATCAATATCATTCAATTGAGCGTCATGGCTAAAGGAGTTATATCCTAATCACATATTATTTTAATAAGGAAAATGGAGACCATTTAAAAGCTTAACCCTGTCTACTAAAATTAGCTGCAAGAAAATAACATTTGTTTGTTTTTATCACACAGTTGTTAAAAACTTGGACTTATTGGAATGAAATCATTTCATTGATCTGAGCATTTTAATTTTGGTTCAAAGCACGACAATGTTAATCTGTGCTTCGTCATAGGAATTATGGTCAGATGTCCTCTGACATTCTTTATAATATCTTTGATAGGAAAAGATGGTATCCTAACATTCTCCTGCTTAATAATTAGAATTTAACTATGTTCAAATATATCATCTTCATGAAGCTAAAGTTTGTCCCAATATTTCAATTTCCTTATATGTAGAAACTGAAATCACCATTAAATCTCTCTCCTGAGTACTACAAATCTCCTAATTTAGCTTTCACTTATGGAATTCCAAGTTGAAATTACGATTTTGTTTTTACATTTCTACATGATTCCTTAATGCTGGTCAATATATTTTAAAATTATATTTAAATTTCTTTAAAAAAAAATAGTGATAATAATAATAGACTTCAAGATTTAAATTTTACATGTTTTGATGAAGTTTACTTTTAACTAATTATTCTAATTACGAATAAGACCATTAATAATGTTTCTAATAAAAAGTAAAAAAAAAATTGATTTACTACAATTTTTCCCCAACTGTAAATGATGTATTATATTATGTTGCACTGTACAATGTAATTTAATATTGTATTTATTTTTTGACTTCTTTTAGGCTCATATTTTGAAAAAACCTGTAGTACCACCCAAGTGTGCAGACATAATGGAGGACTATGTTCTTCTAGCGAAAACAAGATTAAAAGATCTAACGGTATGTCAGGCAAAACATGAGAATATTTTTAACATTTCATATTTTCATATTTATTACAAATATTTTTGGTCATAAATGTTGTCTGGAGTAATGCAGCTAAGTTGCATTACATTCATGCAGGCTAGAGTTTGAAATGTAAGACTTTTTGGGAACATTTTATTAAGATTTAATTGACTTCATGAATTTACTACTTTTAATTAGTATCAGAGCTCTGTTTTGTAAGTGTATTGACCAATTGAATCATAAATTGTTAGCCATAGAAATCAGATAACATTACTGTCATATGGACCTTCAACTGAATTCTGAATTAAGCATTTTAGTTTCTTAAATGTATTGAATCTATGGTTATTAGTATGACATTAATCCACCTACTCTCAATGTTGGTGGATTTAGAACTGCAGATCTTCACTCCTTGTCTCTATTTTGACATATTCTCATGTTCTCATATAGACATGGCAAGTTTTACACAGTTCTGTTCTGTTGTTGCTTATGTATACATACTTATAAATTCTTTATGCATTGAAATTAGTTCACTGTGTAGTTAACATGAAAGGTTTTTATCTGATCTTAAGTATTCACATTTCTTGTTCTTTTTATAAATAGTTTGGAGATATCATTTGTAGATTTGATCAATTCACAAAGAAATTGACATTGATGTTTTCTTTGTAGGTGTCTTTAGCTGATGATGGAAAAGTAAACAATACAGTAAGTTAAAAAACTTTCAATTACTTAAAGTAGGAATAGTATAGTCTTCTTAAAATGTAGATGTCTAAATCAGGATCTGGCGACTCTAAGGTAGCTTGTGGCTTAAAGTGTTACAACCTGACAGAACCTGCAATGCTACTGATTCCAAACTGTTTTGGATATATGCCATTTCTTTGGACAGATCATCTTCATGGAGAAGGGGAACTGCTGTATGGGTAAAATCTTTCTGACCATAAATAATATCCAGACTTTTATCTTATTCATCTCATCTCAACAGTAAATTGTGATCCTTTGGTTTTTATTTTACATCATATGCTGAATTTTGAAGCTCTCTTAATGTCTGATGACAAATGTGGTTGCAAAAATTTTACCCCTAGTAAAAAGTATCTAACAGTTTCAGGACATGACTTATAATAAATATTTTAGTTTATTTATTTATGACTGTTGAAATTTAGTTAGTCTTATAGTTTTAATATATATTTTATTTTGTAACTTACATGTTTCCCACATTAACAGAATACGTTGGATCCAGTAGAGGAAGAAATTCAGGCTATGTTAGAAGCCTATGAGGGAACAGGGAAAATACCTTCAACATTTTTCAGAATGTGGTAAGTATATGGTTTATCTTTCTTATAATGGGGATATTAATAAATATTTACTGTCCTATCGTTATGTCCTCAATTGGTCAGGCTATCCTATTTTAGATAGATATTAGATATTTTTTGGTGTAAGGTAATGGAAATTCAGTTTGACTACAATTATCTGCCTAAGCATAACTGCTATTACAGTAACAATAAAGATACAAGAACAAAAACATCTGCACAGTGTCACACACAACCAGCACTTTATGAATTAGGCTTCTAAGAATGTTTTAGTGTCGACAGATGACCTTGAAACATCCTAGCTGGAACTTTAATAAAGGATTTCTTTGTTCCCATTAATGAGGCTTATTAGGGTACATCTTCACACATGGAGTGGTTAGATTTTATAAACTGATGAGAGGACACGCCTCTTTTTCTTTCACAAATCTTTTACTCTGGTTTTAGTTCATCTATTTTCACTGAATCCTGTAGTAGTATACATTCCAAGGTATCAGGAGTCTACATTGTTATCTGCAAGTCTACTTAGTCATCTTAGTGGCATCATTAGTTTGATATGATTTCAGATTGTTCTTGAATCATTTTCTGTGAATATTTTCCCTTCACTTAGCAGACCAAACAAAATGTTTTAATATTTGACGTTCATCCATCCTAGAAGCATGACCTCCCTATCACTATGCTTTGGGATGTTATAGAAGCTGAGCTGAACACTTGAAACACTTTTTCAATGCCTGTATCTTTTTTTGTTTCCCTTTTTTCTTGTTAAAATATATACGAGACTTCTTTAATTTGTCATTGCCTAAGAGGCATTTCAAAGTTTGAGAAACATAAAGCTTTATTACACTTTTTATTCAGTGATGCTGCAGCTATTGTACACCTTTAAGAAATTTCTTTAAAGGTCACTTTTGCAATACAAATCAGTCTCTACACCATTTCTTATATGAGATGCTGTTCTGTTATGTACAATGGCCAGGTATCTTTTTTTATGCTTACAAAGAGTAATTGATATTTCTGAATTATTTTGAATAAAGCGTTGATGTTTTTAAAACAATTTATCTTGATGTTTTTGAAACAATTTATGTTGATATTTTTGAAACAAAATTGTAGTAATAAATAAAATAGGATGAACTTAAAGAGAATATTTTTGTATTCCAATAGGATGTTCCGTAAACCCTATCTAATACAGACACTGTTGCCTGCACTTCTAAAGCCAAGATGTGTAAGCTTGCTTTTATTATATATAATTATTGAAACAAAAAAAAAAGAAAAAAAACAACATAACTTTTCATGTCATTGGTGTTTGCTTAAGATATACAAAATGTTTTTATGGTATAACAAAACAATGAGCATCCAACTCGTAAAAGTTTAATAAACAGAGAAAAGTGAATAATAAACATGACATGTAACACATCAATGAAGAAGGTACAGAAAATATGGTGAAACCTAGACTCCAACAGGGACCTGAGTTATGACTTGTATTATATTAAAAATTTGGTGCTGCCTATCATGTTTGTATTATATTTAACCTTTAGTGCTGTTTATCATGTTTGTATTATATTTAACCTTTAGTGCTGTGTATCATGTTTATTCATCATTTTGTTTGACTACCAAATCTTCTAACTTCATTTATGTAAAAGAAAAGGAAAACATGGATTTTTGGTTTATTGAAAGAAAATGAGAGATTCACTACCTGAAAATACATTTGACATTTGAAAGACTATTGAGCTGTTGAGGAAGACTCAAGAATGTTTGTAGAAATAGATTGTTGGATAAGACTGAGTTGAGTTGGAAATATCTCGTTCAGAAATCTGAAGAGTTTTGACAGAGATCTATCATTGAACTTGGTTACAACAAAAAATGATATTCTTATATGCAAAACATTTTTATTTAAAAGTGATTTCTGGATTACAAGATAGTTTCACACAAACAGTTTGGTAGAAATAATAAAAACTGAATAAGATAAAATAAATTAATTTTGTAATAAATATGTGTGACTAAGAGGGATAAAACTCTTATCTACCTAACAAGGGGACTGGAGCTCGAATCCTGACTCAAGCTAAGTTGTTAGCTTAGTGTTTAAAGACATCATGAAACATTCTCCAAGGTACCCCTTCCCCCATTGATCTAGCACAATAGTGCACTAAACAAGGTATAACCATGTTTGATGCTCTCTATAAAAGTAAATAAAAAGATTTACCACTAGGTTTTGTGCACATTCCAAATCAGCTGATTAATTCTGTGTTCAATAATATTAATAATAATAAGGCTTCTATATGTCACTAAATATCTAAAATACTCTTTCCTCTACTTCTATTTTCCAACACGCTCTTGCTGTATAGCTCTTGTTAGCTCAAGGGTTCCTTTTTCTTTATTTTGTTTACATTTCGACTGACTCTTACCAGTTTCACTCTAAAGCTTGTGCTGCTGTTTTTCTAGTCTTTTAAGAACGGAACCTTTTTGTTTGTTTGATTTAGTAACTTATACTTATTCATGGCTGCACAAATATTCATGTAACACATATATCAGCTCTTCTACTATTTCTGTTTTAGTTACCAGAAATCCCAGATATTAGAATGAAATTCATTGATGAGCTTTTCAAAACTGTTGATCTTGATCCCAACCTATATAAGCGTTACAAGCAGGCATGTGAACAAGAGAAACAGGCTTGGATGGAAGGTAGAACTACATTTGAACTAACAAAAACTATCAAAAAGTTTTAGCATTTTATTTTTGGAATCCACAATTTGTTTGTCAGTTTTATTTAATTCTATAGTTTAGGGTTTCATAAGTAACCTCAAAATATATTATCAATTTTTGTTTTCTTTAAGCAATGTCAGTTTCTTTGTAATGTGAAAAAATAAATCTAAGATCTAAGTAATTAGGTACAAGGTGAGACAGTTTTACAATAAGTTTCAAGCTCTAGTTTTAGGAATAAAATTGGAATTTTTATAAGGTCCTGGTTTAGTTCTACAACAAAGTTCTGATTTCTATCTCTCACATTTGACAGGTGTTTTTGATAGTGAGGATGATGATGATTTGCACTTTGAGATTCTTCCACCAAAAGAAAGGCTCCGTTACCAGTTGACCAAATATTGTGAGCTTCTGGAGAATGGTTCAGATAGTAAAGGTTAGTATCTGTTATGTTGGTGACCAGACAAAATAGTGCGAAATTTCCCGACAAAATGGCCCGGACAAAATAGCGCCGACAAAATAGCGCAAGACAAAATATAGCAGAGTTATACATGATGTGTATAAAATTACCGGATTATTAGTAATTTTATGTTCTGGGCAGCATTTTTGTTGATGTCACTATTTTCATATATTTAATATTAGTCTGAAATTATGCCTTATTGGCAGATAATGAGAGTACTTTAAATTTATATCATTCCCCTTTTCATCTTCTGATTTAAATGCATAGCTTGCTAAAAACGCGATTTTGAAATGTGGAGACCCGACAAAATAGGAAAGGAAAATGGGTAAGCGTGTTATACTATAATCTGAAAACTTGGCATCTTTCTTTGATCTAAACTGGGCGTCTTTTTCAGCAACATTGGCAAACTTAGGTGTGTTAGGATTAGTTAAAATGGCGGTCACATTTCTTATCTCGCCAAACGTTTGTTTAATCTCAGGCAGTGACTGACCAATTCAATCACAAAATTTGCTGTTTCCTGTCCGTCTTTGTCTAACACCATGAAATAGATATCAAATTTAGGAGTGTCCATTTGGTTTGTAGCTCTCAATAAACTTCCTGCGTCTCCCAAGTACACCCTTCATGAGACAAGAAGGCAAGTCAAAATGCAGTTAGCACAGTATTCCCTGCGACCAGACTTGTCGGTTGTCTATTCCATCTTGGACAAAGTCTCTGGCGCAAAGTACAAGATGAAAATCTTGCAGCTACATACCCGGAAGATAAAAATGTACGCATGTTTGTCAAGATGCTGTTAGCCCTTTCATTTTTTCCAACTGCCGATGTAAATACTGCCTTTGAAGAAATAAAATTAAGCTCGGCCAGATGTTGTAGGGAATTTGTATGAGTACTGGGAGGACAACTATATTGGTCGCCAGAGAAGAAACCGCAAAGTGACTCCAAGATTTCCTATAGAATTATGTAATGTTAGAGATCGTGTTCAGGACAAACTACCACGAACAAACAATTCAGTGGAGGGATGGCACCATGCATTTCAACTGTCTATTGATGGTCATCACCCTAATGTGTACAAGTTAATCTCTCACTTCCTCAAGGAACAGGAGAACACTGAGAACAAGATTCTGAGGTACAATGCTGGAGAACGAATTAAAGCAGCAAGCAAAACACAAATACCTCCAACTAAACAGACGACTTGAAGCTATTTTGCCAATGTACGGAAACAAGCCAGTGAAGGAACATCTACGTGACATTTCCTACAATTTAACTTTGTGAAAGTTTGTGTCTGTGTGTGTGTGTGTGTAAATTTGACACGTATCTTTGCCTTTTTTCAAAGTACACTTTTATAATTCAAATAAATACTATAATTTGAAATTATTCATCTAACCTTATAATGATTTTTTAAAATGTTTATCTAAAGTGTTTCATGCAAAATGACAGAAAAATTATGATAACATTAAACCAAAAAATAAAATATTAGCTCTATTCTTATTTAATATTTAACGATATTTAAAGTATTTCTTTCAAAATGACTAAAATATATTATTTCTGCATTATTTTGTCGGCGCTATTTTGTTGGCGCTATTTTGTCCGCGCTATTTTGATGGGGTACCGTTATGTTAGCAAAGATCCAAGTAATAGAACTGACTATTTCATCTGTATAACCTGATACACAATTTCCCTTTCCTTTTCACCAAAATACAAACACAAAGCTTAAGATATTGTTACATCTTTTAGTTATTGCTTCCCTCACAGGAATCTCCTTTTAGTGCTTCTCAGATTTATCTGATTTTGTATTGGTCCACTGAGTACCCGCTAATCTGTTTGCCTAAAACACTGCTCTATATTCACCACAGGTTGAAAAACTCTGCTCTAGAGTATTAGTATAATTCTAATTCTATTCCACAATTTTGATTATCAAAACAAATGATATAATTGCATTTTGCATCTGTTCATACCATTAAAGTTGCAGTGTGTTTACATAAGAATCTTTGCTTTATTATTCATTTTGAAGTGCATAAAAACCTGACAATCTTCTAGTGTGGTCCAGACTATTGTCATTGTTTTTTATTTTGTTTCTTCATAGTTTCAGAGACACTCAATTCTGTCATTGAAGCCTTAAGTGGACTGTTAATTGGACAAAGGTCATTGATAAGTGCAGTTACCTCCTCTATACAAGTGGACCTGAGCAAACCTTTGTCCAGTACAGAAAGAGAAGTAAGAAACTTTTAATTTGTGCTCATGCTGATACAATTAGGTTCTATAATGCACAATTCAGTCCATTGCATCACACTCTATAAGAGTATTGAGCTTAAGTATTCATATTTTAATATTGTAATAGGTTGATGGTGACCTATCTGGGACTGTGTTATTGTGTGTAATGACTTTGTAATGCTCTATTGGTATCAAGCTTTGTTTGTAAGGCTGTGAGTTGATTCAGTGTATTTTTAGTATTCGATCTGTTTTTTTTTTTGTTTTTTTTAATTTTCATTTTCAGTTTGTTCTAGAACTTACTGACTGCCTTCAAGTTGAGCAAAATTTGAGTTTCAAGCAGTTTGAAGGTGTCAACAAATTAGTTTCAGTTCTAGCTGATCACTTCCATCAGTTTCCTTCAGTGTTGTTGAGACATATCATTATGACTTTGTCTTCAAAGGTAATATTTTTTTTTTTGAATGAATTTCTGAGTACTATTGAAATATATATTTCTTCGTTTATAAATTAAGAAAAAAATTTTTTATCACTACTTATATTTAAAACTTTTTTTAGCTTTGTTAGTCATTTTAGCTCTCATGCTTATGTTTGTAATGTTATCACATTGCCTTGATCCTACATTTTGTTTCTTAACAGCGCTCTATAAATTAAATTATTACTACTTACTATTATTCTGAATTAGGTACATAAAATTAAGAACAGATTATTAATTTATCTATGTTATTCATTATGACTAATCTTATCTGTCTTGTTTAGACCAATAAGGAGCATGTGCTGATACAATCATTGACCTTGCAAATGATGACTATGGCACTGACTTCCTTCAACAGAATAACTGAAGTTGTTATTACTACATGTGATGCAGGTCAGATTAAGACTCTTGTGTATGCAACTCCCCAGGAAGCCATGTTTAGCTGTCTTGATTCTGGTCCTAAAATCCAGCAGTTAGACATTTGGAGGTAGGTGAAATTTGTGAGTCAGTTCACAAATATTGAAATGAAACAATGGTTGATTTGTGAAACTAGATAAATGTTTCAAAGATCTACTGGCCACCAAAATGCTACTTAAAGTATATATGTGGGTATAATCTCAAAACATAAAGCTTGGGTATAAAAAGCTGGGTCAACAGTACTGAAGATTGATAAGAATAATCAGAATAGTGCAGAGAGTTTGGGGAAAAGAATAACATTAAGCTGCTAATGAAAGACTTCATAAAAAACATGGCTTGCCCAGAGATTTTATTTTGTAGTAGTGCTACACAAAAGCACTGTGGGGAAAAAAAAAGATAAGGAATATTTATGCAGAGTTCAGGTCTATTTTGGCCTCACTCATACCTGCTATTGTGATGATTGTATTTGTTTATTGTATTGTAAATAACACTTGATAGAATCCTGGTTGAAAGATTTAACTCTTTGACTCCGGAACAACGATTTTTCCGTTGATTTTAAAAAGGGGGAAAAAGGACGGACCAACGGAATTATTGTCGACTATTTCAAATTTATTTTTTCTTTTCTATTCCTCCGATTCATGTTTTTTATTGCTAAATTTTTTATTTAGGATAGTTTCCCTTTGCTAAACATCCAGATTCAAAATGTTATAAAAGATTTTAAAGTGATTACATTTATTTTTTCTGTGAGTGTGTTTTATTTTACATGGACCCTCAACCAGGGCCATCTAAACTTTGTACATCTAAATATTTCTTTGATGAAGAAGTAAAATAATTCACATGACAGTGATTTTGTTTTAACTGATGGTGATATTTTTTTCAAGATCTAATGGTATCGATCTAGATTCTAGATCTAGTAAATTAATTTATAAAATTTATAGACCTAGGGCTAGGTCTAGTAATGATGAAGTTTAGCTGATGAAGCAGCCCCACCCCCAGCTAAAGTTCAATGTAGATGTAGAACTAATTTAGCTGTCTCTACATCATCTAGATCTAAATCTAATCAGATAGATGTCTACTCTATATCAAGGCAAGGCATAAATGTCTGAAAGAGAACAATTTCAGATTTTTTCCACCAATAAAAGTGGGTGTCAACCTGGACTTAGTCTAATGAGCTGAACTTTTTCGTTGAAGTAGTGACATTGGATTATTAGCTCCAGTTTATTAGTTTTTGTGTCTATTGCTGTTTCTTCTGTGGTTTTATGTATATAAATGAATAAAAATGAGGAAAAAAGTTCTTTAGATTCAATTTGGACAATAAATTTCTTGAAACATGAACTTGGATGTATATTTTCAATGTCAGTTGGTAAGTTTTTCATTTTTTAATTTGATATTCAAAACCCAAAATTACAACAACAACAAAATTTGCATACTAGAAAACTTATCAAATAGGAAGAACATCCATTTCTCTTTAATTGTATATCAAATTTATTATTTTCCAATAATAAATAAGTTATACAAGTTATATCGAAGCAGAGTAGCGCACTCAAAAATGGCGGAAAAATTAATTCCGTCCAAAAGTGGAAGCTTATTCCGGATTAATTCCGGAGTCAAAGAGTTAACAAATTGTAGGATTATTTATAATGGTTTGATTGGTCTATTAGTAAAAGTAAAGTGACATTCCTTGAGAAATTGTTATTGTTGTCAGAGGCCTGAGTTTTGGATCCTAATTTTATAAGTACTATAGATGTCAGTTTCATAGTTGTGTCTATTTAATAGTTTATTATTTGATGCCTTTGTCTATAGTTACAGTTATTTTGATTGTTTTCATTAAATGCATACTTCTGTTATTAATTGATCCCTAGCATGTTTTGAGCTATTGAAAGTAAGTTCACTTATGTGTTCATGTCAAAGCCATGTCAGTAATTCACAACAACTATAGTTAAGTCATACCTGACCAACTAGGAATGAAACTACAAAGTTTCCTCTTCTGTAACATAGTTATCACATGAAAGAAAATTGTTTCTTTTCTTTCTAACATTTCCTATTTTGGGACAGAAACAATGTTCTCGCTGTATCAGACCTGAAAATACAACAGCCTCAGCCTTAGATCTTAGCAACCATGTTTCATAGATTGGAAAGTCCTCTCCTGAAAATGATATTCTTTATTTTCTACTCATATTTACAATTTCACTTGATCTTTTATGTCAAACTACTTTACATTTCGTCTCTAGAGTGTCTTTTCAAATAATTTCAGCTTCTGGATCATATTTGTAGGTTTAGAAGAAAAAAAACTGAATTAAGACTATTTATTATAAATGTATTTATATAATTAATTAAACTTCGTTTTTGTTTTGTTCCTGTTAAGGTTTTGGATTCATTATACACTGTGGGCTGTACAATATTTTGATACAAGTGACATAGAAAAGGAAAAGATGGAAGTAGCAATTGTTGAACCTTTGAATTGTTCCTTACAAGATATTGTTCCAGAGGTTATCATAAAGCAGGTGAGAAAAATTTTTTGTTGTTGTTAATTGAGCTAGTGATTCTTAGAAATATAAGGTCTACCTATTTCTGTGCAAAGACTAAACCCCATGTTGATGATTGGTCGTTGACTTAAAGCACCTTATTGCTAGCCTAGTTGACAACTAAACCGAAGTTGGCCCATAATATTTTAATTTATAAAACTTGAAATACTTAAATAAACGTCTTTTGTGAACTAATCTAATTATAACTTTAATTAACAGTATAGACAAATTAAATGTGTGATGAGAATAGATCTAATAGTAATAAAATAAGCAGATATTTAAACAAATTCTAACTCATTGCAAAAAACATGTCCTTACTGTTTCATATCTCTGGATTGTTTTTCTTTCTAAATATCTGCATTAGGACTAATCATTTCCTATTTCATCATTGTGAGCCACACAGCCAGCAACCAATCACCTAACTTCCCACCATCATCACCTAGGACACTCACACTCCATAACATCCACCTCCAGCACCTGTTTGTTATTTTATCTAAAATGACACTTGTGTTCAATGTCTAATAATATCTGCCTAGTTGTGTCAAACCTGTTTTGCTATAAGACAACCTTTCTTTGTACAACATTAAAGGCTATGGATGGATTTTTAAAATTATTATTATTCTTTATTGAGAATATCTATCGTTTCAACTCATGACTTTTGTTTATTAGGTTTTAATTGTTTATTGAAATTGAATGTCTTTTGATGTTGCTGTTTGCCCGTTCAACAGCTACTGCTGGTGGGGGAGCGATGTGGTTTCTGCGAGGGTTTCAGGTTTTGCACTGGCTTTGAAAGCAGCGTGAGTGAATCTTCAAAGTTGGACCTGTCATTATATTCATTAGTCAGATGGCAAAAACTGTCACGAAACATTAAAGTAAGCTTTGCCTTTTTATTTTCACAATACTTTGTTTCTCTGTCCTTCTTTTTAGTAATGTTTTTTTTCTGTTAAATAATGTATACACTTCCTTAACAATAAATAATTATATATATCTGTCATTCACCAGTCTACCACTGCTTTAACAATTTTTTTAATAGCAATATTTAGTAAAGAATATTGGACATGTAAGCTACTCTGTTAATTAAATTTCCTATTCAACCATTATCTAACACACACAGATGTCAATGTAGTCTTTAGTTTTGAAAACTGATTTGCATTAGATTCATTTTTTACCATTTTTATAGTCAATCCTTTTCTTTTTCAGCCAAATTTATCTGACTGGGTTGAGTTTGAGCTTAAAATTGATCCATCTGATGATTTCCTGCCCATGATTCAAAGGTGTTAAACAACTGTTTTTTTTTACTGCTATAACAGTATTAATAATGATATAATACTAAAACATAATTGGCATATTCAGAACTTTTTTAAAAGGACAACCCTACCTTATAAAATAACATACCCCCTCCCTTAAGCTTTATAGGTCAGTATTGTTTCTGTGGTAACCTTACCTTAGTTAACTGTATTAGTTTTTTAATTATTTTTGTGCATTATCTTAATTTAAATTGAATTCTTTTGAACAATTTAAAATTTAGAGGGAGTAAAATTGGTTGTATCAGGTTATATGTACCAGTCCTCCATATAACTGACTGTTTGTATTACATGCTTTAAATAATATATTAATAATTTTGGCCTAAGACTACTTAATGAATTAAAATATTTTGTTTTCTCTCACTGTGACTTTAAAATGCTTCCTTTAATGTTACCTAATGATTTTATAAAGAAGTATCAGTATGAAATGAAGACTAACCAAACACATTCGAGTGATGACATTGCTGTCACATTAAGTAACACATAAGAAATAACTGTAATAAAATTTTTCTTTAACATTGCTTATTCCTTTTTTTGTTACATTTTGCATACTAAAAAATGTTTTAGAGATGTCAAAACTTCTAAGACAACTAATTTTTACATTGTAAGAGAAATGTAAACAAATGTGTTTTAGCCATTGTTTTCATTTCTTTGTTTTCTAGGACAACTTATTTGTGGAAAACCAGCTGTAACTTTTTGTCCAGAGGCTCCTCTACAGCTTGTAATGACAACTCAACATTTTGTAGAGATTTAACTTTTTTGTTAGCCAAATGCAGTGCTACATCAAGGTACTTATTACATTACATTAATTTTTTTTTCTTTTTAGTAAATTGTTAGTGAGAATAGCATTTTGTATTCTATAAAGAATTATATTTTTACTTGCAACAGTTGAAGTAGACATGACCTAAATTTTTTGAATTTCTTAGCTTCTTAAAGCAACAAGATTAGTACAGCCACCAAGCTAAAAGTCATGAATATTACAATAATCTTAAACCTATCCCAAAATATATAAACATTTTAAAATGCTTTATTAAGAAAAATGATACTCTTTGAAAAATAAAGGTTTGTAAACCTATCAAGTGTAACTGATACTTGTTTTTCGATGAGATTTAGATGAACAAAGAAGCCTCTAATTTCATCTTAAAAAATGCTAGGATTTGTATGTTACTTGATTCAATTGGAGATCCATCATTGTGAACTTTTTGTTTTAATTATAATATAGAAAATTTATTTCTGTTTTTTATATTTAATATTAAAATTAATATAAATATTTTTAATTTAATATATATATAAGATAATATTTGTATAATAAAATTATGTATCATTGTAAACAATTTTGTTTCCATTTTTTTTGTCACAGTCATGGTGAACCAAGCCATTCTTCACAAACATATTCCTGTTTGGTTGGCCTGCTTACAGTAAGTGTTAGTTATAATTAAAGTTTATAATTAGATCTGATTAAGTAATATCCCCAGTAAGGGATAAAGCAGACATTAGTCTTTTTTTTTGTAAACATCAAAGCATCATTTCTAAAAACATTGACAATATTGTAAATAAAAAAAGAAAACTCATTTTAGAACGGAAACCTACAACAATAACTGCAGTTGTGATTTATTATGCATGTTAATGGTCATGTCACTACAAGCTTTTAAAGTCTGTATTTAATAATTTTTTTTTTTTTTTCAATAACAATATTACTTTTTATTGAATATGAAATAACATAAAAAATAAAATAAAATTTATTTCTCCTTATCACAGAGGCACATCTACCAACTGCCTTGCTCAGAAAAAGGAAGTCCTCTATGGTTGACATCTCTATTAGAAGCTGCTCTTCCTTCACAGTTGAATTCTGTTTTAAGGTACTAGGTTTTCATACTGAGAAGTGAAAACAAAAAATGTTTCAAGAATAAAGATTTCTTTGTTCTTAGTTACCTTAGTGAACTTATTGATAAGTGTCAATAGGTCACTAGGACATTGATAGGCATTCATTCTTATGTTTTTACAGTAACTTATACTGCATAATAAGCATGGTTTGCAGACACTCCTTACTTTAGTCACATTAACTTTGAAACAATCATCTAGGCATAATTGTATCATGACTGAAAATAGAACCACAACAGTTAACTTAACTTTTTTGATTAAGATAGTTTGGATGTATTCCGAAAGCATTACAGATTGTTTTGCCAGAGTTTTGTTTCTGGCTGTTTAGTTGCTGGCCCTTTTGATGCCAGCAGTTATATTGCTATGTCAGGAGAAACACAAAAACATCTTGTAATAATATTTTCAATAAATCTTGCTACATGTCTTTGGTAGTATCTAATTAATCTCGAAGCGAGTTATGGAGCAGGCTGTCGCTGGAGAACAACAAGACTCCAGTTGGTTATGATCTATAAATGTAGCAGAGAAAGATGGAGAAATAAAACACATTCATACGCAGATATCTGCGGCCCCAACTCCTCCAAATCGCCTTCAAGTGGCCACACTTCTTCGCTTCAAACTTCAACAATACAATACCCCTGATCTCATAATGACCAGCATTCTTACTCCTTCTAGACCCCATTGCACCCACTGACACTCTCTATTTTCTTGTTATCTTTCAGTGATTGTTTCGCACAACTCCAAAGATTTCACATATGCGTCATTTGCTTCCTGTTTAGTTCACTTCCTGTATCTCCCAAGACTAGAGATGATAACATTGAAGTCTAATTTTTTAGCATCTCAACATTACTGTCTGTCATAAGACAGAGACACAGTCTTAAGTGTAACAAGTCTTTTGTTTCTATATCTAATAGGGAAAAGAAAATGCTTTATACACATGGTTTAAGAATACACAGACTTCTTCTTCTAGTCAGCTTTATTGCTGCTGAGCTGAATAAGCTCTTTTGCAGAATGTGCCAAGGAAAAAAAAGAAATATACAAAACTTAAACTTGCATCATTTTTAAAAAAAAAACATTACAAAGACATAACTATTTTCTTTTTTTGTAGTAACATCTGTAGTATATTAGATTAGCACCAAAACGTCAGCATCAAAAGAGCAGCACCAACATGTGCTACTTCATTCTTCAAGTCTTGAAAGCTTACTGAACTGTACCTTACATTTATATTTTTGTCAACCTTGTTATTTTAGTGAAACTTGGAATTGATTATACTTGTAATGTCCATGTCCGGGTTTTTATTTTTCTTCTCTAGAATAATATTTTCATTACCCCCTCATCTTTTGTTTTGTAACTCTATGCAAGATAGAGTCTCAAAAACTTGTGTCAACTCTTCATTATTGGCTTTGAAATTTTTCTCTGTGAGTATTTTTTTTAAATGTATTTTTTATTTAATAATAAACATGAAGAAATTGTATCAGATTGTTCAATATAATTATTTACTTAATAATATATAAGAACTCTAATTAACATCACCTTATAAGTTTCATTCTTAATGTAAACTAATACATTATATACTTTCAGAATTCCAACCACTACATTGGTGCCTTTCTTTCTCTAGATGCAATTATCTACCTCCTTCAGGTAATATATTGATAGGATTTATTAGAGATCAGGTGTTCAAATTATAATAACATTTCCATGATAGCCTCACAAAAAAAAAAGAGATACAAACTCACCCTTTGGTTATTCTTTTTACTCGACACAGAGTTACATCAGTGTGAAATCCATGTTGCAATCACAAGCTGAAGTGGCTAGAGTCATCAGACACCCTCTTGTAACAATGTCTATACTTGTAAGTATTTACATCACTTTGACAAGACAAATGTAATATTAGGGTTATTTTTATCATATCATTATTTTCTTAAGAGATTTTACAGAGTTGGTGACTTCAATAACTTGGTACCAATATTCCTTTCAAGGTTCACTACAAAGTTTTGAAAAGTCTGTCCCTGTTGAAAGAACTTGGCCAAAGCTTTGAGGAAGAATTTAACCTAGCAGTAGAATGGGCTGAAAGGTTGGAATACAATGAATATTTTTTAACTTATACAAATGTGTAACATAATTGATAATTGTTTTCATTATTGTCATGCGGTTTCTTAATGGCTTAAAACAGAAACAAAATTACATATTTTTATGAGGGGAACTGCTGTGTGTGTGTGACATTGTTCTGTCCTTAACATATGGCCATGCATTCATCTCATTTCTGAGAGGGGATCTACATCTACATTTGTTTTGCAACTGAATGCTACCATATACATTTAGCAAATGACTAAAAAAAATAAATAAAAAACATGCTCTGGATTTTGAGATTTTACCATCACAAAAGAGATACACAATACCTTTTTACAAAATCGGACACAAAAACTTCTTTATTCCTTTTGGCAATCAAATCATTGAACAGAATTGATCTATTTGATGTGAACATTTCACTTGTAGTTTACGAGATCTAAAGGGGACGGTGAAAGACATTCCACAGAAAACTAATAGCGTCTTTTCTCGGCTAAAAAGACAGACGTTGTGCATTTCTATTTATCATAGATAATAATCTTTTTTTATATTACTTAGAAATAAAAATAATGTAATGCTCAAATATTTTCTAGTTATGTATTGATTAATTTTAATTTTTTTTCTCAACTTATCTAGTGTGATCAAAGATAATTTGGAACCTTTCAATGTTAAGTGGCCACAAACGTGGATGAAAGGTGCCTCACTGTTTGCACTAGTTTATCACATGTAAGTCATAGTGACATTTTAGGAAGGTAAACAATTAACTGTGAACTTTTCTAAAACTGTTTCCAGTAGTGTTCTTAATTGCATTATTTTATTTGTCCATTGTTATGGGTGAAGTTTGCTGGTCAGATTTTGCTGTTATGTCTAGAAATAATTTGTTCAAATATTTTTGGTGTTAACCATGTTATGAAATTATAGTCTGTTTCTGTTGTCGTTCCTATGTTTACATGTGCTTGTAACTCGTGCGTAAGAATGTGTTCACAAACTGTGTGTTGTGTTGTCATTCAGTTTATTAAACCCATACTATACAGACATGGTTTTCGATTCTGTTATCATTATGTTCATAACAATTTAATAAACTGAATGAGAACTGTGAAGTTGCAAGAATTTCGAAATGGATAGGATATTTCGTCCAGAGAAATTTGACATCGAGCCCACGGCACCTCAAGCAGCAGAGCGTTGGGAGCACTGGTATGAAACTTTTAAAAATTTTATATCAGTAATATCAGTAGACAATCTTGATACTAAGAAACTACTGATAAACTATGTCTCTCCTGCTGTATATCAAATGATCCTTGATAAAGAGACATTTGATGAAGCAATCCAGACTTTAAATGGCATCTACATTCAACCTAAGAATGAGGTGTTTGCTAGGCACAGGTTAGCTACTTGCAAGCAAGAGCAAGGTCAAACAATAGACGCCTACATGCAGAAATTAAGAACTCTATCCAAAGATTGCAACTTCAAAGCGGTGACTGCTGAACAACACAGAGAAGAGGCTATTAGAGACTCGTTTATCAATGGACTAGTGTCCAACAACATTTGAAAACGTCTACTTGAAAAGACTGTTTTAAGTTTAAAGGACGCCTTCGAGGAGGCTCGCTTACTAGAACATGCTTATCAGCACTCATTACAATATGAGTCATCCCAGCAGGAAACTAATTGTGCGGCAACTACTCTCACTAATTCTTCGGCCTCACCAGTGCCAAATGTTACGATTCCTCAAAGTGCAAGCAATTCACACACACATGAAGTAAATGCATTAGCCAGCAAGTGTTACTTTTGCGGCAGGGTTAAGCATCCCCGCTCTCAATGTCCTGCAAAAGAAGCGACATGCAATCAGTGCTTCAAAAAGGGTCATTTTCAAAAAGTCTGCAAATCGAAATCTTCAGCAGTTTCGGCTATCGCTACTGTGCAGCCTCTGAGTTTAAACAAATCTACGATACCCATTATCATCAACAATGTACAATTGAAAGCCCTAGTAGACACTGGGAGTTGTGAAAGCTATATTTCAACGCACATTGCTAAGAAGCACAAATGGCAGACATGTTCCTCAGGCAACAGAATCTTTATGGCTTCTACGCATCTATCTCGAATCACTCAAGGGCATATCTACGCCAACATACGTCTAAACAATGAACGATACGAAGGAGTTAAACTTTCTCTACTAGACAATTTCTGCTCTGACGTCATTCTTGGACTTGACTTTATTGGTTTGCACCAAAACCTGTTTATTCCTTTCGATGGTCAGAAACCTTCGTTGTGCCTGAGTACTCTCCAACCAGCCAGGGTAGAGGCTCCTAGCCTATTTAGTAACCTGTCACCAAACTGTACCCCAGTGGCTACAAGGTCTCGCAGATACTCAATTCCAGATAGAAAGTTTATAGACAAGGAAATTCAGCAACTGATAAAGGATGAAATTATTGAACCATCTAAATCTCCCTGGCGTGCACAAGTCTTAGTCACAACAAATGATAGACATAAGAAAAGAATGGTCATAGACTACAGTCAAACCAAAAACCGGTTCACTCTACTAGACGCCTACCCTATGCCCAGAATTGATGAACTAGTGGAAAAGATTTCCCAATACTCTGTTTATAGCACTTTAGACCTTAAAAGTGCATACCACCAGATACCCATAAAAGAAGAGGAAAGGCCGTTCACAGCCTTTGAAGCTTGTGGGAAACTGTATCAATTCCGTCGGATTCCGTTTGGCGTTACGAATGGAGTCGCCTGTTTTCAGCGTATGATTGACAAAATCATCGAAGACGAGTGACTCACTGACACTTTTGCTTATGTCGATAATGTGACCATCTGCGGTACGGACTCGGAATCACACGACCGAAATCTACATCGATTTCTCGATAGTGCTAAAAAGTATGGAATCACTTTTAATGAAACAAAAAGTGAAATTAGCACTACTAAAGTGAGACTGTTAGGATATGAGATTTCCAAAGGACAACTTAAGCCGGATCCTGAGAGATTTCGTGCCCTAAGGGAATTACCCGTACCAGTGAACATGCATGAACAGAAACGAGTAGTGGGTCTTCTGGCTTACTACTCACAGTGGATACCCAACTTCTCAACAAAAATAAGCCTGTTAACGAGAAACCAACAATTTCCTGTCTCCGAAGAAGTCAAAAGAACATTTGAAAGTTTGAAAAATGAACTTGAAAGTGCCGCTGTATACACTTTTGATTCGAATCGCCCCTTAACTGTTGAGACGGATGCTTCTGAGATAGCCATTGTGGCTACCCTCAACCAAGATGGCCGGCCTGTTGCTTTCTTCTCTCGCTCATTAACAAGAAGTGAAAGGAAACATTCTTCAGTTGAGAAAGAAGCATATGCCATTGTTGAGTCGTTGAGAAAATGGAAACATTTCTTAGTTGGTAAGACTTTCACACTTGTTACGGACCAGCGATCTGTTTCTTTCATGTACAACAGGTCAAACAAAGGAAAAATTAAAAATGAAAAAATCCAAAGGTGGAAACTAGAACTCTCGTGTTTCCACTATGACGTCATCTATCGCCCTGGCAAGCAGAACACTGTAGCTGATACATTTACCAGAAACTATCTGCCATCACTCGCAATGACCTTAAATTACTGCATACTAGTCTTTGCCATCCGGGCGTTACTTGACTATTGCACTACGTAAGGGCTAAAAATCTTCCATTTTCCTGTGATGACGTCAGAACTGTGATAGAACAATGTCTAACTTGTGCAGAACTGAAGCCCCGTTTTTTTCGACAGCCGACCGGAGAACTGATTAAAGCGACCCAACCTTTTGAGAGAATTAGTATGGATTTCAAGGGACCTCTCCCTACTGTTTCAAGAAATAGGTATTTACTTACCATTATAGATGAATTCTCTAGATTTGCATTTGCATGTCCCGATATGTCTTCATATACAGTTGTTAAATGTCTCAATGAGCTATTCGCCCTATTTGGATTTCCAGCGTACGTCCACATGAACGATTTCTTGGGTTCAACCGAAGAAGTGGTTCCGGGACATCCCTGTCAACATGGCTGACCAGTCCGGGTCCTGTCCTGCTGAAGAAGAACGTTAGATCTTCTAAATATGATCCCATAACAGAGGAAGTTGATTTAATAACATGCAATCCTCAGTACGCTGTTATCCGAACACCAAACGGTCGAGAGGAAACAGTCTCATTACGAATGTTAGCCCCTAGGGAGGAACAAAACGTTATAGAAAATGAGAATCAGAGTGAAACAGTGCTTGATATTGACTGCCCCGTCCAAAGCTCGACTCCCAGGGATCAACCTACTGATTCTACGATGGTTGAAGAAACCACCAGCACCACCGAAGACATAGTCAGACCGCCTGAAACACAAGCAGATGAAACTACACCTAGATACAATCTTAGAGTAAGGAGATCTAGGCCCAATTACAAAGAGTAAAAGCTCATCAACTTAATAGAACTCTTAAGTTGGCATTCAATTTGTCAATACTAGTTTCCAGAATTACATTTGTTTATTCAATTATCTTCATTTTACTTTGTTACTTGACTTTCATATGATATTTAATTTATCATGTTATATTTTAAGATATTTGATTTATAATGTCATATCAATATGTTACAGTATGTCATGTTATCCTACATTGTTTGATTACTTGAATATCTGTTGTTATTCTACGCTTACTTTATTATGCTATTGTTATTAATACTAGTAAACACAATTTGAACTGGGGGTGAATGTTATGAAATTATAGTCTGTTTCTGTTGTCGTTCCTATGTTTACAGTGCGTAAGAATGTGTTCACGAACTGTGTATTGTGTTGTCATTCAGTTTATTAAAGCCATACTATACAGACATGGTTTTCGATTCTGTTATCATTATGTTCATTACACCATCTTCATTTTTTGTTCTTAAATTATTTTATTTTGCTAATCATCTATGGCATTCTCACTTAAATTTGTTACACAACTTTGGTTTTCCCATATGTTTTCTACTGGTGAGGTGTCGCTAGAGTTTCTCCTTAATGTTTGCTAGGTGTAACACATACTGTAGCATGACTCATTTTCACAGCATTCCTCTTGTTATGTATTCTAAGAATCTGGAGCTATTAGTTCTTAGACTTAGATTATTAATCTGTTTCCTTTTAAGTTCATTTTTTTGTTGTTGTGGTTATAAATTCCAGTTATTAAATCATTAGATTTTTTTTTTGATTTTGTCATTTCTAAATTGATATTGTCAAATTTTGCTAAAATTTTTGCTCATGTCATTTTTTTTTCTACCTCATGTAAGTGAACTTATTCTTTTTTTATCAGTCCAACCCTTTCTGATGTTTCACTTCCTGAGAAGTTTATCAAGTCAGAGAAAGAGGTATGTTCTATGCATAGATATTAACTCTTTGACCTCGCAACGACGCTCCCATAGTTGATTCTATCCAGATATAAAGCTATAAATTCCGTCCAAACGTGGAAAATAATTTCGGTGTCAAAGAGTTAAAATAGTGATAAGGCTTTGTCCTCGAATCCTAACATTAAGGATAATTACGATATTGCTACACAGACACAGCTGTGACCTAATTTTGTCACATCTGATGAAGAATAATCCCTTATCTGCTGATGGTCTATTTAATTCTCCTTTCACCATCTGTATTTTGTCTTTGCTGTAACTTTTCATTTGGTATGCATAAATATACATGTCTATGTTATTCACATATTAACTTTAATATCACATTCCAGTGTGTGCTCTATTTCCTGCAAGTCTCCTCAGTTTACTTTACAGCCAATGGAATGGAAGTCTTAAAACAGGTGATTGGACTTGGCTAGGTTTTTGAGGATTTAGGTTTATTTGTTTTATATTTTTTTATTAATATGGAAGTGCTATTTCTGTAGGCACAGAGAAGTGTAGCTAAGCTGTTTATACAAATTATCAGCACCAATGGAGGTCTACTTATTCAGTTACTGGACAACTTTAGCCCTGAGATGACTATCTTCTGTTGCGATCTAGGACTTGATAAAAGCTTCCGCCAGATGAGAGATCTGTGCATACTTAAGTAAGTAGGCTTCCTAACTCATTTATTACACACCTTTTCTTGATTCCGTTTGTGAATACATTTAGAACTTTTTTTGTTGCATGTTGGGACAAGCCGTTTCTTATTGTCGTCCACATGGATGCACATGAATTTTGAGCCATTCAAAAATGCAGAAAGGGTACAGCTTAGATTCCAAAGATTGAATTATTTATTTACAATTTGTTATGTATCTAACAAGGAATTATTTCTCATTATTGTTACATCTTACAGTCATAAATTATCATTCTAAAAATTATAATTTGGTTAAAACTTAGTCCATCTTGTGGCGTCTCTTAGGGTTAATGTATGTCTTTCAGATTGATCACCAACATTTCTGGCCATGTTTTGGTTAGGAGTACTACAGAGAATGTAACTCTTTCTGTGCTGACGTCTTACTCCCAGATCCTAACAAGTGCTTACACTGGTGGATTAAGAGAGTTACATGTAAGTTGTATTGTACTTTGAATGTTTGAATTGCAGCTGTCACAAACTTAGTCAGTGGCATGCTGGGCGGGAAAGTGAAATCTAAATTTAATATGGGTTGGTGAGTTTTTAAGTAAGGCTCTACTTTCTAACAAGTCCTCCAAATGATTGCTTTGATGACTAATTATGCTGACTTACAGGCTCAGTGCACAAGCAGTGAGGCTAATCTGACAGACTGGATGAAACAGTTGGTAGACAGTTGCAGCAGTCTTCACTTGCAGCAGATCAGTTTATTAAGTGTAAGTATTATTTAGTGTAGGAGTTTATCTTATACTCTTACTGCTTAGTTTTGAGTTGAGATACTAGTTGGATACTTGCAGTTATACTCAAGTAAATATATATTTAAATACCTAGCATAAATGTTGAGGTTAATACGTGTATGTAAAACATTATTATTGATGTGTTGTATTTGATCTTTTCAACCCAGCCTCCATTGAGTCAACCTGGACCTCATGTGGTGTTGTACATGTATTTAGCTGAGAAGAAACGAAGAAGATAGCAGTCACTGACTACAGTTGCATGGATTGAAAATTAGTGAAAATGTAAAACTAATATCCAAAATTATTGGCTTTTTAGCTCCTAGATAGGACAACTGTGCCATCCAGTAAGAATGTATGAACTGAGCATTTATAGCTGATGACTTAAGAAAGTTATAAACTTGCTTTCAGATTGATGTATAAATGTGTTATGTTCAGAAGTTTATTTTTAGTGTTTTTGAATTAATTCATTTCTTACATGTTTTTGGTCAGTAAGGATTGGGACATTGTCCATTTAGCAAGTAAAGTGGTCCATAAAAGGAAAAGAAAAAGTAAGATTAAAATAAATCTGAACTACAAAAAAATAAAAAATTATCCTTTCAGACCTTGCAATCTATAGGGCAGATGATTTAAAGGTCATTTGTTTCTGTGGCCTAACAAGGATGTATTATGTAATGTGGCCAATACAATGATTAAGCCCTTTACATTCCTAACTAATGTTAGGTTTAAATTTGATGGTCTCATGGGCGGGTTCCAGATATTAAAAGATTCAGTCTTCACTGGCATTCCAACTCAAGACCCCATAGTTTGGAAGCCAAGCACTTTATCATTCCTCCACCATGCTCCTGATTATACATGTGATATAATAGATTGTAAAAAGTTGCGTAATCACATTGTTCATAATTTACCAGATATTTATCACATCTTGCTAGATCAGGTGGGGCTGGCTATCCACCTATGCACTCAAAACTCTGCTGTCTTGCAGCTATACCCACACATGGGAAAGACTTTGGGAGTCAATCCTAAGAAAAGTCAGATCATTTCAACCATAACTAATGCCCTCTCATTTCTATGAAATGAACCTAAGCATCTCTGCAACTCAAGGAGGCCAACTATCACAAGTAGACTGGCCTCTTATAAAACTACTTGTATTAATTACTGTATTAATATGGATAGATTATTTTCTTTTTTTATGTACAGGTATACTAGTTAAAAACAACCCACTCCCTTGTATTAGTTTTTAGCTTTTTGGATCTTTTGTTTTTTACAAAGCTTTTATCAAATCACTCTGTCTGTTAACATTTTTTTTACATGTTATTTCTCCCACAGCCATTCTCAGATCAAGTTTAAACTTAACAATTTTATAATTGTTGATGCTATTTTTTTTCTTTTACATTTTTTTTTTCACCATATTGTTTTAAACTGTTCATTATGAGTAGATTATGGTTGATCAACGTTTATTAACAGATATTACAAATCAATCCGTGTAACTTGTTTGTTGTTTGTCGATGTAGAGTATATACATCTATATTGTACTACTGTCTTATGTAAAGATTAAGTGCAATCTTGGTTGTATAGTGTAGATAATGGGTGGGCAAATTACCGGCCGCTGGCCACATGCAGCCAGCTGAATTGTGAAGTGTTTTATGCGGCCAGCTGTGTGCAGTACAGTATATACATATAAAAATGCTAATATATAAAAAAATATTTTAAATATCTCTATAAACTATTGAAACTCTCTCATTATAAAAAGTTTCAAGTAAACAAAGATTACTTCAATGCTATCAGAACTGTGTTGAGTGTTGGCTATGCTTGGAACAAAATAGCAAGAAGTGTAACAACAGATGGAGCTCGATCTTTGACTGAGAAAATCAATTTTAAAGAATATTCCAAGCATTAACTCTCAACAGAAAGATTTGCACAAAGCTTTAAGATATATCACCATATTTTTGTCATATTCATTCTAGTGGCAAAAGTCATCAGAGGTGGGTTTTACATTATTAATTTCAATTGGCTGCCTGCATTGAAATGCAAGTGCATGTTAATTTTGTTCAAGCAAGGCCTTTCAATTTTTCCAGGCCAGCAAGTGAAAACAGATTTTGTCATTTTCCTTTGTTGAAAGGTGAAAATATTTATGGTAAAAAGGAATTGACGCCAAGAAGCAGTTTTCAATATCATAAGCTGCAGAAGTAGATTCAGCTCCATAGAACAAAACTGCATGCAAATTATGACCTGTAAGAAAAGGTCAAGTCAGTACTTCCCCGGTAGCTGTGGGTGCCAGAAGCTTTTTTTCAACACTTTAAAAAACTTGGCTGCTAAGATTTAACATTATTTGGGTACACATACATAGCTGAACAATCTTTTTTTTTATTTGGAAAATAATCAAATGTAATCACAGGATTGATGGGGAATGACTGTAATTTGACAGCTGTCACAAGTATAACAACTAGTAAGCTAGTTTAACAGTTCCGGAATCTTTACGCACGAGTGTAAACAGTTAAATACTTCACAATGAGTACAACTGTACATTTATGGTCAAATGTGACTAACAAAGGCAATTGCATTTTTTTTTAAAATGTAACATTGATTTCAGAAATGGCTAACCTTTGTAATTGCTCAATTGGAGTGTGAATGTATAATACATAATTAATGTCAATGAAAAGAAATACAGTTAGCCAGTCTTAGTTTTAAGTATATACGTTTAAAGTTTATTGCAAGAATTTTATAAAGAGAGGCAAAGTTCAATTCCTCGATGCCTTCAAATGCAATGTTAGTATTTCGTGCCTTGCCCTTTTTAATGCTTATGATGCCACACTTATCCAGGTATTTTACCGTTTGATTAAGGTGTGTAACTTTTGCTCGGTTTCTGCATATAGTTTTAGATCATCCATGTATAATAAGTGGGACACACATTTTGTACTTTTCATGTCAACCCTAAAACCGTTTGTAGTGTCCTGGAGTGATGTAGATAGAGGATCGAGAACAGAACCTAGTTTATCACGTTAAGGTGCAGATTTATCTTCCACTCATCTCTACAGACTTTCAGTTTTTTTTTTGTTTTTGTTTGTATTGATTTTATGATTATCTAGGGGTTTTAATAGCCAGTCATGCGGAACTGAAACGAAAGCTTTTTTTGTAGACGATTAATACATGTGTAAATTTCTTTTTCTTCTATTTGCTTGGTGCAATATAATAGGCCTACCATCTATAGTTAGCTGTAATTTACAGCCCATCTACTCTTCAATGCAACCTTGTTGTTCCTCTTCTAGTAACTTATGGGCAGAGCAAAGTTTATACATTAAAAAAAAAACCCAACGACTATTCATTATCTGGCTCTGCCAGGGTCAAGCTTCGTTAAAAACAAATTTCATTGTAGTTCCTTTATTATTATTAGTATCGTTATGTCTTGTGTCAGTTGTGTGTGTATATCCAGGGTTTTATCTTTCATTAACAAAACTTTTTAACCAACGTCCCTAGCATGTCAAAACTTGTAGTTTGTATTTTCAATTAATAATGAATCATTCATTTTGTGTGACCAGCGTAGTGTTCTGTTCACTTATTCATCTATTTGTATTTTAATTTTGTTTTGCTTTCTCTGTCGGTAGCCCGTGTTGTAATTTATTCATTGTAATTATTTATTATTGTAATAACAGCACGTGCCATTTTAAATCCTTGTCTTGCATTCATCTCAGCTGCTTTTTGTTTTCAACTACAATAACAAAAGATTCTTGGTGTCAGCATCATTGTCTCTTCAAACCTCTCCAAAATCACGTTCAATATTTACCAAATGATATTATCTTTTCCATTCTATTGTTTCTTTCGGCTCTGAACTGAGACTTTGTGTTAGGTGGAGAATTTGTATTGAGTTCACTTCAAGCAGCAGTTTCTATAGTCATAAGTCGAACTAGTGGTGCCAGAATCATTCTGTGGTTTAAGGGTGGGAAGGGCGGTAGGGGCGATCGTTCCCACCAGTCGCCAGGACCCCCCCTCCCCCATCTTTGCATTCAATCCATTCTTGTGTAAGGCTTGTTTGAAATGGTTGCTACATAGCCTATGTGTTCTTATCTGACAAGAAAGGGAACAAAGAGAGCTCTCACGTTCGATATCGCATAGCTGACAGGCTCTTAACGACACAGTCAATATGACTTAAAGGAAGTTTTTTTTTTAGACGCTATACACAATATCAATAGTAATAGTTGCTCCAAGTACAACAGTAGACAACATAGACATCAGTAGCAAAATAAATGAAGATTTAATTTTATGTTAGAACCAAATCCTGAGACACATGACAAACCCTTAAATTGCTCTCTTTCTACTTTTTTTTTTTTACGCCTTTTAACAGTCTTATGGTGTTGAATCATTGTTATAAATCTTATATCAATTCTGTCTGTCTGGTGAAATTTTTGTACACTGCTATTTCTTCCACACCCATTTTAGGATCAAGTTCAAACTTTGCACAAATATTCATTGTCATAGACAGATATGGCTAAATATTTAGGCATTCGCGGATCAATTTGAAACTATAAATTTTTTTTTCTTCCTAAAAACATGAGTTCATTTAAAAATTAGTCATTTAGTCAAGAGAAAAAAAACTTGTACATTATTGAGAGATGTAGTTGCAAGTGTAGAATTCTTTCCCTTTGATAGACCTAAGCTTTTTTTTTTAAGGATTTAAAAAAAAGAATATTTTCCTTGTTTTAAACTAAAATTTTGCAGTTAAACTAAGAAAAAAGATGCCCTAAAACGCAAATGTAGTTGATTCATTCCCCAGATTGAGCCAACATGGCCATATTACCGTAATTATGCGATAACAGTGAATTTAAAGCTGCTTCAATTTTATAAGCGTTGCTTATGTTTCTACGCAAATCTAATATAGATTACATTTACATTCTAAATTTAGACTAGATCTTCAAGAGTTCTAAATCAGATCTTTAGGTCTAGTGTTAGACGGTAGTTAGACCTAAATGTCGTCACTATTTTCTTTTAATTTTCACATTTTTAAAACTAGTAAATAAGTTAGTTCACAAGTACATAATTCAAGCCTCATCAACTAGGCTAAAACATTTAGTTTCATAATTGTGCTAACTCAGACAAAAGTGAACATCGTGTACGACCTGTCATAATTTTTTGACAATTTCGCTTGCCCCTTGAGATTGCAATAGCAGCAGGCAAGAGCATATTTCAAAACAAGAAAAACAAATAAAAAACACTTTAATAAGCAACAACAAAAAAGTGCTTATAGGAAGTATAATCGTATCAATTAGTTTTAAACAGTCTTGCTATATGGCTCCTTTTTGTCTCGGAAGGCAGTGGATGTGCTTAGATGAGTCACTGGTTTTGGTTTCGTCTTGTGACGGGGCAGAATCTGATGTGGCTGTTACCTGTTACCTATCCCATAATTTTAGTGGACCGTTGGGGCATCAAGCAAGACCTGTAGACCGTCTTTTCCCGTTCCTCTCTGTCCTTTGCCCTGTTTAGAAACTCTTACAGTGGCAGGCCCGTCCATTCTTTTATGTTGTCCTCCCACTGTTCCCTGTAGGAAGATCTTTGTGAGCCCCGAAGATCTTGTAATATGGCCATAGATTTTCAGCTTGCGTTTTTTTTTTTTACGGTAGTTAGCAGGTCATCATGGGCTAATCAAGCCAATTCTAGAGCGGCAGACTTAGCCACAATTCTTGCATGCGAAAGCACCTGTTTCATTGTTCGCTGACAGGGCAACTTATTTTTTTTTCTTGATTAAGGCCGCTTCGTTTCTTTTTCTCTCAGCGAAGGATGTCCCAGCACGCACAGTCTGTCTCAATGCACTCCTGTCTTTGGCGGTTTCTTCCCACATACTTTCGTTGATGCCTGTGGTTCTCGTGTCTCGCTTGCCTGACATCTCTATAGGTTAGTCTTGGGCGTCCCTTGTGTCTGTATGCTGATACGTTTGTAATAGATATCGACCGATAAGAGATAATATCCTTGCTATTAGAAATATTTTTACCAATCGTTTTTGTTTAGCGCTGTTTCATGCTTTTAGCTTTCTCAATACGCTAGGATCTTATCACTTGTCTGGACCAGTTGGGAAAAAAGGAGAGATGGGTAGTGCGCACGGTAGTGGACAAATTGCCTGCCATTTGAATAATTTTACCGTTATCACTTCTTTAAGGAATTCATAATCAATAGAAAGTGGGTGGGGAACGACCTGAATTGGAACTTATGGCTCAATTCTCCTCAAGCCGAAATGATAAGCATTGTGCTAGTGAGGAGCTAATGAAAATAGAAGATTTATTGTTTGTTTCAAACTTACTTGAAAGTGACAACTTATATAGGGAAGTAATTCAATGTAGGCCTATAACAGCACTTCAATTTATTTCCCCTGTTCGAGATACCAAACAAAATAATTAATTACCAATATTTAATAAACTAATGGTTAATTTTTTTTATTCCTGTGTTTTCAGGTAAAATAAATAATTGTGCAGAAAAAAAATTCAGCTTGATCCGAGATTTGGTGTCACAGAGATAACGTGTACAAACCTTTTACCAGACAGACAAAGTTGATATATGCTTTGTAAAAAACAAGACATGTCCTTCTGTTGCCGGATGTCTGATAATCCTATGTGTACAGGTTTTAGGATCTAACTTTAATCTCTTGAATCTCATTACAGACGTGCTCGACTGTTTGGTAGGTCTGGGCGCCATAAATCAATGACTAACCAGCATGAAGATACTGGTGGCTGGTTTGTAAAAAAGTTGAATAGGTCAGTTTGATGACGTGACTAATTATCTTACAAAGTGGTTTTATTTACTTTTAATCAAAATTAAAATTTCTGTTCTACTTTTTTTTTTCATTTCTTTTTAATTACTGTGTGATCGTTCAATTTGTGTGCCGATTTTTTTTAAAAAATATATCTGTGTAAACTGAAGTTTGCTTGCCCTCTTTAACTTTAGCTTAGTAACGGAAAAACTCGATTATACGAGTCTTACATTTTAAAAAATTAATCATACACGCTCAATACAAAAAAAAAAAAAAACAGCTAAAAGTTGTTTTTTTGTATTTTCCAAAACTCAAATATAACAAAAGCATTCATTGCAGTGCTAAAAAAAATCGAATACGTCTACAAACATATTCTCTTTAAACACTGGATCACAATCTGTGCATTAAATGTCAAATGTTATTTTCTCTGAATATAAAACTGTGTTCCAATAACAGAAGCAAGGTTAGAGGTTATGTCCAGGTACGGGTTGACACTGAAAAGTTCACACGACCTTGTGGCCGTGACCCAGTTCAAGGCCGTGCAGAAGTCAGTTGATCTACGGAGCTGACATTTCTGAAGACAACGGAAACGGTCCCTAACTGTCGTCCTATCAAAAGGTGTGCCTGTCAGTTTAGTGTCCTTGAATTTGTTGAAGAATATCTCTTCAAAGCTGGACCTACTGACTAATACTTCCATCTCACAAATATGTAAGACTTCACTGATATTATTTCTGAAAACAAAACAATGTCAATATTAGTCTTGGAAATGTTGTCCAATAAAATCAATGTTTCCTTTTCTAAATGTACTGAACTAACTTCAAGCTCCTAGATGTCGGCCAACTTCCATGTATTCACTTTGCCCCAAGAAAGTACTAAGTAAAATATATTTCCTTTCAGACCTTGTGATTTACATAGCAAAGATGTAAAAGTGTTGAGTACTTAACATTTTTGTGGGAAAGTAAAGTCGATTCTTCGTTATGGTGGCTACGTAAAATCCCCGTTAACAATCGGCCATAGAAACATAGCCAAGTAATATACAGAAATGTACTGTTGTGTTACATTAAAATAAGTAATATACAGAAATGTACTGTTGTGTTAAATTAAAGTAAGTAACTTCTATAAAACGAGTTGTCAGTCGAGACTAATAGCTCATTAGGTCTGCAGTCTGGCCTACTATAACAATTGGATTCGGTTCATGCCGAGTTTTTTTTTTTTTACAAAACAATTCACAGACTTATATTTTAAATAAGCTAGATTGTGTTTGTGCGTACGCGTAATTTACCTGACAATAAGACGAACAAATCTGCCAACTATCGGCACAGGACAAGTAAAGTTGAAAGTGTCTGGGCCCAGGGGGTCAGATTGTTGGTAGCAGACTTGGCCAGTTACGTTAGGAAAGTTGGCCAGTTGTCTGGGATCTGTTTTGAAAATTTCAATGTAAAAGTTTCTCAAATGATAAGCCATTTGTTGACCGATGTAAATATCTTGTCTGAAAGATTGTCAAAAAAAAAATCAATTAATTTCAAATAAAAATTATTAAATATCAACATTTCTTTATGTTAATACTAGACATATTTTACCCGCGGCCCGCGGGCCTTTAACTATGTATCACTGAGAGCTAAGAGTGTTATGTAAACATAAACGAAATAATAATGTTATAAGTTAAGGAATGCGTAAATGTAAAATAGTATGAATAAAGCTTTTAAAATAGCTGATCGACTTAAGTCCATATTTTCAAATAAAAACATTTTCTTGTAGGCCTACATAGATCTATATTTGATTAAAATTAGAAATAAATAGACTTAATTTTGTACCGGTATGTTCATGTGTTAAAGAATTAGGTAGATCTTGAGTTAAATATAGATCTAGATGTAAATCTAAACTATACAGTAATCTAGATTTAAATATTGGCTTGGATAGAGTTCATTGCGTGACCTTTTTAATTAGATGTACGCTATGAATATCTAAACACGGCTTCGCGAACGAACGCATGAAAAATGCTTTCGAAAAACAAATTTCAATGTTAATTTGAAAAACAAATTTCAATGTTAATTTGATTAAAATATGAAATGAATGGACTATAATAAGTGTGTTCATGTGCTAAAGTATAAAACTATCGTTGCAAAGAGAAGTTCTATCATCCTAGTGTTTTAGACCTAGGGACGTGACCTCATTTCACGATGTGTTCATTGCGTGACCTTTTTAATTAGATGTACGCTATGAATGAAACTATTAGAATATATGTAAACACGGCTTCGCGAACGAACGCATGAAAAATGCTTTCGAAAAACAAATTTTAATGTTAATTTGATTAAAATATGAAATGAATAGACTATAATAAGTGTGTTCATGTGCTAAAGTATAAAACTATCGTTGCGAAGAGAAGTTCTATCATCTCAGAGTCTTAGACCTAGGGACGTGACCTCATTTCACGTTCGCTGCACAGCGAGGAATAGAGCGATGTGTAACATTTCGTGAAATGTCTAATGAACCAATGTGCGTAAGGATATCTACGCTTGCTGTTATAAAGAACGAACTTATGTAAAAAGCCTTTTGAAACACAAATTTGAAGCTTAATTTTGTGAAATAATAAAATCATTAGACTATATTTTGTATTTTCATGCGTCAAAGTAAAAATCTATAAGTGCAAAGTGTATTTCTTAAAATTAGATCTAGATCTAAATCCTTTCGATCTTTTTCTCATGTCAACATTTTAAACAAAGCCTAGATCCATAAAATAGGATAGTTGTAATAGACTTGGTCAACTTTATTTTTTTTGAGGGTCTTAAGTTTGTTTTAGGGCTACAATACAAATACTACGGCCTAAGTTGGTACCCAAGGAACATTTCTGTCAAGTTTAATGAAAATTGGTCACGCGGTTTTGATTTCTATTCGATACATACATACATAC
>JADKLZ010039602.1:0-32314 GCA_021533235.1 Biomphalaria straminea
ACAGGATTCATTATTTATTTTGTCAAAAAGTCTTTCAGAGCACCGGCGTCCAGTAATAGGGTAACATGTTTTTACTTTTTTTTTAAATATGAAATTATTGAAATAGTTTTAAATACTGTATAGTTAAAAAGGTTATAATTGTTTACATACAAATCAATATTAATGAGTAAATTGTATACATATGTGTATTTCAGATATTTACCCAAATATTTGATAGTATTTTAAGAGGTTTGTAAATATTCTTTTTCTAGTATTATCATAAAAATAAATACTAACCAACATACTAGCAAATTTTCAAGAAACACAAATGATCAGTTATGTATCTCAATATATCAACTACTGCAGGTTTTCTAGAGTCAACTCAACATGCCAAAGAGTTTATTGCATTACCATTCATATCACAGCTGGAAGTAAAGACAATCTCTGATGATAGGCTGAAAAAGTTCTGCCGCCATGCCATTTCCCAAATTCTGAACTTTAATGACAGGCAAACTGGTCAGTTTCATATTTAATATTTTGATACTTAGGATATTAATCTTGAAATTTGCTGGCTGTTATGTGGAGCTAGTTGTTGTCAAATATATATTTCTGGCTCCAATCTTTGGGTTATAATTTTTATCCTAGTTTTAAGTGTCTGAGAGAACATATATCTATTCGGACATCATCTTGGAAATTGACCAAACAGTGTGCAAGTGAACACAGGATCTAATAGTGTCTTTTACAAAGTCATCCAATCTAAAGGAAATATTTGCTTTACTTAGTCAGAATATAAAAACAAAGCATAGGTTTTTGATGTACACACATTTTTTGTTGTTTGCTGACTTTTTCAATGTTCTCATACTTTGATATGCAAAATGTATTTAATTTGACTTTCTTTGATAAGTGTTGTAGGTGTCTATCATTATGACAGTAGATCAAATGATTATTAGGCTTTTTATATGTATAATTGTTTTGTATTAAATTAATATTTATCATAAAAAAAATTCTGTTGAAAAGACATGAAAAGTATGTTGATTTTAACGATGGATTTGTTTTCAGTGGAGAAAGCCTTAATTTCACAGAGTGAATGGAAAGCCTTGGATTTGTTTGGAGCCAAGCGACAGCTGTTGTCACAGGTAAGTAAAAAAATATGCTACTTGAGCTTCTAAGTATGCTTTTTTTTGATACCGAGTTCTACATCTAATTTGTTCCTATCCATCAGCTGGTTCTGCCATTAGAAAGTAAAGACATGCTGGAGCTACTAAAATCAAGTATGAATAATTCTCAGATTAACCCATTGTCAATGCTTGTCTATCTCTCTGTCATGTACATATTGTTTCCATTGTCATCTGCAGAAGTAAAAGGTAAATTTTAAATTTTTTTTAGAGTTTAATTTACAATTAAGCTATATACACATGTAGTAGCAATTCACAATACAGTCACTTGAGAAAGAAATTTCAGAGTGATTTTGAATGAATTATGGATCCAAAATGCATCATAGACTAGAATTACCTGATTTGACATATAACCGTAGAGAATTAAATATATATCTAGCAAATGGTTAGAAGTCTATAATGCAAGACTATTGATGACTTTCAGTGCTGCTTTATATGTACTCAGTAGAAAGAGTGGTGCCCAGCTTTAATTAACTAAATGCCTTACTTGCCAAAATTTTTTTTTTTCCAGTCCTTATCCCCATGAGAAGTTATTTAAGGAACTGTTCATTAAATAGAAAGTGACATTTATGAAGCATTAAAACAATTTAATACTTATTTTGCCTTGTTATATACAGATTTAACTAACTACTTTCTGTTTCAAGATTACATTAAATTGGAGCTAACTACTGGCCTAGAAAACTCTGACGTGAGAAAACTGTCTCTTGCATTTCTTATTGCTCGACAAAGTTCCTTGGTGGGTCAAGAAAGTTTTGGGAGCTACAGTTCTTGGTTTGAGGTATCGTTAATAACCATACACATTTGAATAGTTTAGTAAATTTATTACTAAATTAAATTATTAGTCAGAATAAAATAAAGTCTTCTTAAAAATGTAAATGTTTATGAGCCATGGGAAACCAGGTTGCAGTTTGTCAACAGTTTATGTAAATATTTCTTATTCCAAACAACTGAGCATCTGAGTTATTTTAACTCATACACTGCCATACAATATCCAGTTTCATTAAATGAAGCTAAAAAAAATATGAAGGATAACAAAAATGTTAAGTATTTCTATGGGGCCTAATTTTGGAGAAGCATCGCATTTTAAATTAACACTTCACTGGATACTAGAGAGCCAGACTCTTTAAAGTTGTTTTAGTTTTCGTTGTCAGCTGAAATCATTGCTACACTGCTGTTCATAACTTGTCCTTCTACCAGTCCTCTCCACATAGTGCAGCAAATAAATATGCATATATATTTTTTTATATAAACATATTAGATATCTTCAAAGCATTTTATATTTGAACGAATAAGCATAATATTTTAAAATGATACTCATTCATTTTTTTAGATCATAAAAAATTTTCAGCAACATAATGAAGTTTAAAAATGGTAAATTCCTGAGTAGTTTTATATCTTTTACTTAATTTCTTTTATGTTGTAGTATGTAGTTCTGATAGTTTAATAATTGGAGTGTGGTTCTGATAGTTATATTTTTGGCTTGTAGTTCTCATATTCATGCTTTATTTAGTTCAAATATTCTCATCATCCAGTCGACATTTAGCAGTAGCTGCTCTCCCCTGACTACTACCAGACAAAAGTTTTCAACTCTAATGAAGTTCTTGTCCAACCTTGTGCCCACAGATGATTCAGAGTACCTGAAGGTAGTCTAACCATTAGTTGTTTACTAACCATTAGAGATGTATATTGTTAGTTACTATTAACAAATGTAATTATTAATAGTTCCCTGAAGAAGCTCATGGTTGTAAATCACTTGCATGATTTATAAATCAAGTAAACAATTACATTTTTGGTTTCTTATATCATTCCTTAGATAGTTCTACAATTTTATCATTACAAAGTTCTGAATTTTTATAGACAGTCACCATCAATATCATTCAATTGAGCGTCATGGCTAAAGGAGTTATATCCTAATCACATATTATTTTAATAAGGAAAATGGAGACCATTTAAAAGCTTAACCCTGTCTACTAAAATTAGCTGCAAGAAAATAACATTTGTTTGTTTTTATCACACAGTTGTTAAAAACTTGGACTTATTGGAATGAAATCATTTCATTGATCTGAGCATTTTAATTTTGGTTCAAAGCACGACAATGTTAATCTGTGCTTCGTCATAGGAATTATGGTCAGATGTCCTCTGACATTCTTTATAATATCTTTGATAGGAAAAGATGGTATCCTAACATTCTCCTGCTTAATAATTAGAATTTAACTATGTTCAAATATATCATCTTCATGAAGCTAAAGTTTGTCCCAATATTTCAATTTCCTTATATGTAGAAACTGAAATCACCATTAAATCTCTCTCCTGAGTACTAAAAATCTCCTAATTTAGCTTTCACTTATGGAATTCCAAGTTGAAATTACGATTTTGTTTTTACATTTCTACATGATTCCTTAATGCTGGTCAATATATTTTAAAATTATATTTAAATTTCTTTAAAAAAAAATAGTGATAATAATAATAGACTTCAAGATTTAAATTTTACATGTTTTGATGAAGTTTACTTTTAACTAATTATTCTAATTACGAATAAGACCATTAATAATGTTTCTAATAAAAAGTAAAAAAAAAATTGATTTACTACAATTTTTCCCCAACTGTAAATGATGTATTATATTATGTTGCACTGTACAATGTAATTTAATATTGTATTTATTTTTTGACTTCTTTTAGGCTCATATTTTGAAAAAACCTGTAGTACCACCCAAGTGTGCAGACATAATGGAGGACTATGTTCTTCTAGCGAAAACAAGATTAAAAGATCTAACGGTATGTCAGGCAAAACATGAGAATATTTTTAACATTTCATATTTTCATATTTATTACAAATATTTTTGGTCATAAATGTTGTCTGGAGTAATGCAGCTAAGTTGCATTACATTCATGCAGGCTAGAGTTTGAAATGTAAGACTTTTTGGGAACATTTTATTAAGATTTAATTGACTTCATGAATTTACTACTTTTAATTAGTATCAGAGCTCTGTTTTGTAAGTGTATTGACCAATTGAATCATAAATTGTTAGCCATAGAAATCAGATAACATTACTGTCATATGGACCTTCAACTGAATTCTGAATTAAGCATTTTAGTTTCTTAAATGTATTGAATCTATGGTTATTAGTATGACATTAATCCACCTACTCTCAATGTTGGTGGATTTAGAACTGCAGATCTTCACTCCTTGTCTCTATTTTGACATATTCTCATGTTCTCATATAGACATGGCAAGTTTTACACAGTTCTGTTCTGTTGTTGCTTATGTATACATACTTATAAATTCTTTATGCATTGAAATTAGTTCACTGTGTAGTTAACATGAAAGCTTTTTATCTGATCTTAAGTATTCACATTTCTTGTTCTTTTTATAAATAGTTTGGAGATATCATTTGTAGATTTGATCAATTCACAAAGAAATTGACATTGATGTTTTCTTTGTAGGTGTCTTTAGCTGATGATGGAAAAGTAAACAATACAGTAAGTTAAAAAACTTTCAATTACTTAAAGTAGGAATAGTATAGTCTTCTTAAAATGTAGATGTCTAAATCAGGATCTGGCGACTCTAAGGTAGCTTGTGGCTTAAAGTGTTACAACCTGGCAGAACCTGCAATGCTACTGATTCCAAACTGTTTTGGATATATGCCATTTCTTTGGACAAATCATCTTCATGGAGAAGGGGAACTGCTGTATGGGTAAAATCTTTCTGACCATAAATAATATCCAGACTTTTATCTTATTCATCTCATCTCAACAGTAAATTGTGATCCTTTGGTTTTTATTTTACATCATATGTTGAATTTTGAAGCTCTCTTAATGTCTGATGACAAATGTGGTTGCAAAAATTTTACCCTAGTAAAAAGTATCTAACAGTTTCAGGACATGACTAATAATAAATATTTTAGTTTATTTATTTATGACTGTTGAAATTTTGTTAGTCTTATAGTTTTAATATATATTTTATTTTGTAACTTACATGTTTCCCACATTAACAGAATACGTTGGATCCAGTAGAGGAAGAAATTCAGGCTATGTTAGAAGCCTATGAGGGAACAGGGAAAATACCTTCAACATTTTTCAGAATGTGGTAAGTATATGGTTTATCTTTCTTATAATGGGGATATTAATAAATATTTACTGTCCTATCGTTATGTCCTCAATTGGTCAGGCTATCCTATTTTAGATAGATATTAGATATTTTTTGGTGTAAGGTAATGGAAATTCAGTTTGACTACAATTATCTGCCTAAGCATAACTGCTATTACAGTAACAATAAAGATACAAGCACAAAAACATCCTCACACTCACACACAACCAGCACTTAATGAATTAGGCTTCTATGAATGTCTTAGTGGCGACAGATGACCTTGAAACACCCTAGCTGGAACTTTAATAAAGGATTTCTTTGTTCCCATTAATGAGGCTTATTAGGGCACATCTTCACACATGGAGTGGTTAGATTTTATAAACTGATGAGAGGACACGCCTCTTTTTCTTTCACAGATCTTTTACTCTGGTTTTAGTTCATCTGTTTTCACTGAATCCTGTAGTAGTATACATTCCAAGGTATCAGGAGTCTACATTGTTATCTGCAAGTCTACTTAGTCATCTTAGTGGCATCATTAGTTTGATATGATTTCAGATTGTTCTTTTTCTGTGAATATTTTTCCTTCACTTTGCAGACCAAACAAAATGTTTTAATATTTGACGTTCATCCATCCTAGAAGCATGACCTCCCTATCACTATGCTTTGGGATGGTATAGAAGCTGAGCAGAAAATAGGAAACACTTTTTCAATGCCTGTATCTTTTTTTGTTTCCCTTTTTTCTTGTTAAAATATATACGAGACTTCTTTAATTTGTCATTGCCTAAGAGGCATTTCAAAGTTTGAGAAACATAAGCTTTATTACACTTTTTATTCAGTGATGCTTGCAGCTATTGTACACCTTTAAGAAATTTCTTTAAAGGTCACTTTTGCAATAAAAATCAGTCTCTACACTATTTCTTATATGAGATACTGTTCTGTTATGTACAATGGCCAGGTATCTTTTTTTATGCTTACAAAGAGTAATTGATATTTCTGAATTATTTTGAATAAAGTGTTGATGTTTTTAAAACAATTTATGTTGCTTTTTTTGAAACAATTTAGGATGTTTTTGAAACAAAATTGTAGTAATAAATAAAATAGGATGAACTTAAAGAGAATATTTTTGTATTCCAATAGGATGTTCCGTAAACCCTATCTAATACAGACACTGTTGCCTGCACTTCTAAAGCCAAGATGTGTAAGCTTGCTTTTATTATATATAATTATTGAAACAAAAAAAAAGAAAAAAAAAAACAACATAACTTTTCATGTCATTGGTGTTTGCTTAAGATATACAAAATGTTTTTATGGTATAACAAAACAATGAGCATCCAACTCGTAAAAGTTTAATAAACAGAGAAGAGTGAAGAATAAACATGACATGTAACAAATCAATGAAGAAGGTACAGAAAAATAGGGTGAAACTTAGACTCCAACAGGGACCTGAGTTATGACTTGTATTATATTTAAACTTTAGTGCTGCCTATCATGTTTGTATTAAATTTAAACTTTAGTGCTGCCTATCATGTTTGTATTATATTTAAACTTTAGTGCTGCGTATCATGTTTGTATTATATTTAACCTTTAGTGCTGCCTATCATGTTTGTATTATATTTAACCTTTAGTGCTGTGTATCATGTTTGTATTATATTTAACCTTTAGTGCTGTGTATCATGTTTGTATTATATTTAACCTTTAGTGCTGTGTATCATGTTTATTCATCATTTTGTTTGACTACCAAATCTTCTAACTTCATTTATGTAAAAGAAAAGGAAAACATGGATTTTTGGTTTATTGAAAGAAAATGAGAGATTCACTACCTGAAAATACATTTGACATTTTAAAGACTATTGAGCTGTTGAGGAAGACTCAAGAATGTTTGTAGAAATAGATTGTTGGATAAGACTGAGTTGAGTTGGAAATATCTCGTTCAGAAATCTGAAGAGTTTTGACAGAGATCTATCATTGAACTTGATTACAACAAAAAATGATATTCTTATATGCAAAAAAAAAATCATTTAAAAGTGATTTCTGGATTACAAGATAGTTTCACACAAATAGTTTGGTAGAAATAATAAAAACTAAATAAGACAAAATAAATTAATTTTGTAATAAATATGTGTGACTAAGAGGGATAAAACTATTAGCTACCTAACAAGGGGGCTGGAGCTCGAATCCTGACTCAAGCTAAGTTGTTAGCTTAGTGTTTAAAGACATCATGAAACATTCTCCAAGGTACCCCTTCCCCCATTGATCTAGCACAATAGTGCACTAAACAAGGTATAACCATGTTTGATGCTCTCTATAAAAGTAAATACAAAGATTTACCACTAGGTTTTGTGCACATTCCAAATCAGCTGATTAATTCTGTGTTCAATAACATTAATAATAATAAGGCTTCTATATGTGACTAAATATCTAAAATACTCTTTCCTCTACTTCTATTTTCCAACAGGCTCTTGCTGTATAGCTCTTGTTAGCTCAAGTGTTCCTTTTTTAAAATTTTGTTTACATTTCGACTGACTCTTACCAGTTTCACTCTAAAGCTTGTGCTGCTGTTTTTCTAGTCTTTTAAGAACGGAACCTTTTTGTTTGTTTGATTTAGTAACTTATACTTATTCATGCCTGCACAAATATTCATGTAACACATATATCAGCTCTTCTACTATTTCTGTTTTAGTTACCAGAAATTCCAGATATTAGAATGAAATTCGTTGATGAGCTTTTCAAAACTGTTGATCTTGATCCCAACCTATATAAGCGTTACAAGCAGGCGTGTGAACAAGAGAAACAGGCTTGGATGGAAGGTAGACATTTGAACTAACAAGAAACTATCAAAAAGTTTTAGCATTTTATTTATGGAATCCTCAATTTTGTTAGTCAGTGTTATTTAATTTCTTAGTTTAGGGTTTCATAAGTAACCTCAAAATATATTATCAAGTTATTTTTGTTTTATTGAAACAATGTCAGTTTTATCTGTAATGTGAAACAAAAATCTAAGATCTAAGTAATTGGGTACAAGGTGAGACAGTTTTACAATAAGTTTCAAGCTCTAGTTTTAGGAGTAAAATTGTAATTTTATTTAAGGTAATGGTTTAGTTCTACAACAAAGTTCTGATTTCTCTCACATTTGACAGGTGTTTTTGATAGTGAGGATGATGATGATTTGCACTTTGAGATTCTTCCACCAAAAGAAAGGCTCCGTTACCAGTTGACCAAATATTGTGAGCTTCTGGAGAATGGTTCAGATAGTAAAGGTTAGTATCTGTTATGTTGGTGACCCGTCACAATAGTGCGAAATTTCCCGACAAAATGGCCCGGACAAAATAGCGCAGACAAAATAGCGCCGACAAAATAGCGCCGACAAAATAGCGCAAGACAAAATATAGCAGTTATACATGATGTGTATAAAATTACCGGATTATTAGTAATTATATGCTCTGGGCAGCATTTTTGTTGATGTCACTATTTTCATATATTTAAAGGTCTGAAATTATGCCATATTGGCAGATAACGAGAGTACTTTAAATTTATATCATTCCCCTTTTCATCTTTTGATTTAAATGCATAGCTTGCTAAAAACGCGATTTTGAAATGTGGAGACCCGACAAAATAGGAAAGGAAAATGGGAAAGCGTGTTATACTATAATCTGAAAACTTGGCATCTTTCTTTGATCTAAACTGGGCATCTTTTTCAGCAACATTGGCAAACTTAGGTGTGTTAGGATTAGTTAAAATGGCGGTCACATTTCTTATCTCGCCAAACGTTTGTTTAATCTCAGGCAGTGACTGACCAATTCAATCACAAAATTTGCTGTTTCCTGTCCGTCTTTGTCTAACACCATGAAATAGATATCAAATTTAGGAGTGTCCATTTGGTTTGTAGCTCTCAATAAACTTTCTGCGTCTCCCAATTACACCCTTCATGAGACAAGAAGGCAAGTCAAAATGCAGTTAGCACAGTATTCCCTGCGACCAGACTTGTTGGTTGTCTATTCCATAGTGGACAAAGTCTCTGGCGCAAAGTACAAGATGAAAATCTTGCAGCTACATACCTGGAAGATAAAAATGTATGCATGTTTGTCAAGATGCTGTTAGCCCTTTCTTTTTTACTTTGTGAAAGTTTGTGTCTGTGTGTGTGTGTGTGTAAATTTGACAAGTATCTTTGCCTTTTTTCAAAGTACACTTTTATAATTCAAATAAATACTATAATTTGAAATTATTCATCTAACCTTATAATGATTTTTTAAAATGTTTATTTAAAGTGTTTCATGCAAAATGACAGAAAAATTATGATAACATTAAACCAAAAAATAAAATATTAGCTCTATTCTTATTTAATATTTAACGTTATTTAAAGTATTTCTTTCAAAATGACTAAAATATATTATTTCTGCGCTGTTTTGACGGGGTACCGTTATGTTAGCAAAGATACAAGTAATAGAACTGACTATTTCATCTGTATAACCTGATACACAATTTCCCTTTCCTTTTCACCAAAATACAAACACAAAGCTTAAGATATTGTTACATCTTTTAGCTATTGCTTCCCTCACAGGAATCTCCTTTTAGTGCTTCTCAGATTTATCTGATTTTGTATTGGTCCACTGAGTACCTGCTAATCTTTTTGCCTAAAACACTGCTCTATATTCACCACAGGTTGAAAAACTCTGCTCTAGAGTATTAGTATAATTCTAATTTCATTCCACAATTTTGATTATCAAAACAAATGATATAATTGCATTTTGCATCTGTTCATACCATTAAAGTTGCAGTGTGTTTACATAAGAATCTTTGCTTTATTATTCATTTTGAAGTGCATAAAAACCTGACAATCTTCTAGTGTGGTCCAGACTATTGTCATTGTTTTTCATTTTGTTTCTTCATAGTTTCAGAGACACTCAATTCTGTCATTGAAGCCTTAAGTGGACTGTTAATTGGACAAAGGTCATTGATAAGTGCAGTTACCTCCTCTATACAAGTGGACCTGAGCAAACCTTTGTCCAGTACAGAAAGAGAAGTAAGAAACTTTTAATTTGTGCTCATGCTGATACAATTAGGTTCTATAATGCACCATTCAGTCCATTTCATTACACTCTATAAGAGTATTGAGCTTAAGTATTAATATTTTAATATTGTAGTAGGTTGATGGTGACCTATCTGGGACTGTGTTATTGTGTGTAATGACTTTGTAATGCTCTATTGGTATCAAGCTTTGTTTGTAAGGCTGTGAGTTGATTCAGTGTATTTAAGTAGTCAATCTGTTTTTTTTTTTTTTTTAATTTTCATTTTCAGTTTGTTCTAGAACTTACTGACTGCCTTCAAGTTGAGCAAAAGTTGAGTTTCAAGCAGTTTGAAGGTGTCAACAAATTAGTTTCAGTTCTAGCTGATCACTTCCATCAGTTTCCTTCAGTGTTGTTGAGACATATCATTATGACTTTGTCTTCAAAGGTAATTTTTTTTTTTTTATGAATTTCTGGAGTACTATTGAATTATATATGTCTTCGTTTATAAATTAAGAAAAAATTTTTGTATCACTACTTATATTTAAAACTTTTTTTAGCTTTGTTAGTCATTTTAGCTCTCATGCTTATGTTTGTAATGTTATCACATTCCCTTGAGCCTACATTTTGTTTCTTAACAGCGCTCTATAAATTAAATTATTACTACTTACTATTATTCTGAATTAGGTACATAAAATTAAGAATAGATTATTAATTTATCTATGTTATTCATTATGACTAATCTTATCTGTCTTGTTTAGACCAATAAGGAGCAGGTGCTGATACAATCATTGGCCTTGCAAATGATGACTATGGCACTGACTTCCCACAACAGAATAACTGAAGTTGTTATTACTACATGTGATGCAGGTCAGATTAAGACTCTTGTGTATGCAACTCCCCAGGAAGCCATGTTTAGCTGTCTTGATTCTGGTCCTAAAATCCAGCAGTTAGACATTTGGAGGTAGGTGAAATTTGTGAGTCAGTTCACAAATATTGAAATGAAACAAAGGTTGATTTGTGAAACTAGATAAATGTTTCAAAGATCTACTGGCCACCAAAACGCTACTTAAAGTATATATGTGGGTATAATCTCAAAACATAAAGCTTGGGTATAAAAAGCTGGGTCAACAGTACTGAAGATTGATAAGAATAATCAGAATAGTGCAGAGAGTTTGGGGAAAAGAATAACATTAAGCTTCTAATGAAAGACTTCATAAAAAACATGGCTTGCCCAGAGATTTTATTTTGTAGTAGTGCTACACAAAAGCACTGTGGGGAAAAATAATGATAAGGAATATTTATGCAGAGTTCAGGTCTATTTTGGCCTCACTCATACCTGCTATTGTGATGATTGTATTTGTTTATTGTATTGTAAATAACACTTGATAGAATCCTGGTTGAAAGATTTAACTCTTTGACTCCGGAACAACGATTTTTCCGTTGATTTTAAAAAGGGGGAAAAAGGACGGACCAACGGAATTATCCTCGGCTATTTAAAATTTATTTTTTCTTTTCCTCCGATTTATGTTTTTTATTGCTAAATTTTTTATTTTTGATAGTTTCCCTTTGCTAAACATCCGGATTCAAAATGTTATAAAAGATTTTAAAGTGATTACATTTTTTTTTTCTGTGAGTGTGTTTTATTTTACATGGACCCTCAACCAGGGCCATCTAAACTTTGTAGATCTAAATATTTCTTTGATGAAGAAGTAAAATAATTCACATGACAGTGATTTTGTTTTAACTGATGGTGATATTTTTTTCAAGATCTAATGGTATCGATCTAGATTCTAGATCTAGTAAATTAATTTATAAAATTTATAGACCTAGGGCTAGGTCTAGTAATGATGAAGTTTAGCTGATGAAGCAGCCCCACCCCCAGCTAAAGTTCAATGTAGATGTAGAACTAATTTAGCTGTCTCTACATCATCTAGATCTAAATCTAATCAGATAGATGTCTACTCTAGATCAAGGCACTGAAATGTCTGAAAGAGAACAATTTCAGATTTTTTCCACCAATAAAAGTGGGTGTCAACCTGGACTTAGTCTAATGAGCTGGACTTTTTTGTTGAAGTAGTGACATTGGATTATATTAGCTCCAGTTTATTATTTTTTGTGTCTATTGCTGTTTCTTCTGTGGTTTTATGTATATAAATGAATAAAAATGAGGAAAAAAGTTCTTTTGATTCAATTTGGACAATAAATTTCTTAAAACATGAACTTGGTTTTATATTTTCAATGTCAGTTGGTTTTTCATTTTTTAATTTGATATTCAAAACCCAAAATTACAACAACAAAATACTAGAAAACTTATCAAATAGGAAGAACATCCATTTTTCTTTAATTGTATATCAAATTTATTATTTTCCAATAATAAATAAAAAAGTTATACAAGTTATATCGAAGCAGAGTAGCGCACTCAAAAATGACGGAAAAATTAATTCCGTCCAAAAGTGGAAGCTAATTCCGGATTAATTCCGGAGTCAAAGAGTAAACAAATTGTAGGATTATTTATAATGGTTTGATTGGTCTATTAGTAAAAGTAAAGTGACATTCCTTGAGAAATTGTTATTGTTGTCAGAGGCCTGAGTTTTGGAGCCTAATTTTATAAGTACTATAGATGTCTGTTTCATAGTTGTGTCTATTTAATAGTTTATTATTTGATGCCTTTGTCTATAATTACAGTTATTCTGATTGATTTCATTAAATGCATACTTCTGTTATTAATTGATGCCTAGCATCTTTTGAGCTATTGAAAGTAAGTTCACTTATGTGTTCATGTCAAAGCCATGTCAGGAATTCACAACAACTATAGTTAAGTCATACCTGACCAACTAGGAATGAAACAACAAAGTTTCCTCTTCTGTAACATAGTTATCACATGAAAGAAAATTGTTTCTTTTCTTTCTAACATTTCCTATTTTGGGACAGAAACAATGGTCTCGCTGTATCAGACCTGAAAATACAACAGCCTCAGCCTTAGATCTTAGCAACCATGTTTCATTGATTGGAAAGTCCTCTCCTGAAAATGATATTCTTTATTTTCTACTCATATTTACAATTTCACTTGATCTTTTATGTCAAACTACTTTACATTTTGTAATTAAACTTTGTTTTTGTTTTGTTCCTGTTAAGGTTTTGGATTCATTATACACTGTGGGCTGTACAATATTTTGATACAAGTGACATAGAAAAAGAAAAGATGGAAGTAGCAATTGTTGAACCTTTGAATTGTTCCTTACAAGATATTGTTCCAGAGGTTATCATAAAGCAGGTGAGAAAAATTTTTTGTTGTTGTTAATTGAGCTAGTGATTCTTAGAAATATAAGGTCTACCTATTTCTGTGCAAAGACTAAACCCCATGTTGATGATTGGTCGTTGACTTAAAGCACCATATTGCTAGCCTAGTTGACAACTAAACCGAAGTAGGCCCATAATATTTTAATTTATAAAACTTGAAATACTTAAAGAAACGTCTTTTGTGAACTAAACTAATTATAACTTTAATTAACAGTATAGACAAATTAAATGTGTGATGAGAATAGATCTAATAGTAATAAAATAAGCAGATATTTAAACAAATTCTAACTCATTGCAAAAAACATGTCCTTACTGTTTCATATCTCTGGATTGTTTTTCTTTCTAAATATCTGCATTCGGACTAATCATTTCCTATTTCATCATTGTGAGCCACACAGCCAGCAACCAATCACCTAACTTCCCACCATCATCACCTAGGACACTCACACTCCATAACATCCACCTCCAGCACCTGTTTGTTATTTTATCTAAAATGACACTTGTGTTCAATGTCTAATAAATATCTGCCTAGTTGTGTCAAACCTGTTTTGCTATAAGACAACCTTTCTTTGTACAACATTAAAGGCTATGGATGGATTTTTAAAATTATTATTATTCTTTATTGAGAATATCTATGGTTTCAACTCATGACTTTTGTTTATTAGGTTTTAATTGTTTATTGAAATTGAATGTCTTTTGATGTTGCTGTTTGCCTGTTCAACAGCTACTGCTGGTGGGGGAGCGATGTGGTTTCTGCGAGGGTTTCAGGTTTTGCACTGGCTTTGAAAGCAGCGTGAGTGAATCTTCAAAACTGGACCTGTCATTATATTCATTAGTCAGATGGCAAAAACTGTCACGAAACATTAAAGTAAGCTTTGCCTTTTTATTTTCACAATACTTTGTTTCTCTGTCCTTCTTTTTAGTAATGTTTTTTTTTTCTGTTAAATAATGTATACACTTCCTTAACAATAAATAATTATATATATCTGTCATTCACCAGTCTACCACTGCTTTAACAATTTTTTTAATAGCAATATTTAGTAAAGAATATTGGACATGTAAGCTACTCTGTTAATTAAATTTCCTATTCAACCATTATCTAACACACACAGATGTCAATGTAGTCTTTAGTTTTGAAAACTGATTTGCATTAGATTCATTTTTTACCATTTTTATAGTCAATCCTTTTCTTTTTCAGCCAAATTTATCTGACTGGGTTGAGTTTGAGCTTAAAATTGATCCATCTGATGATTTCCTGCCCATGATTCAAAGGTGTTAAACAACTGTTTTTTTTTACTGCTATAACAGTATTAATAATGATATAATACTAAAACATAATTGGCATATTCAGAACTTTTTTAAAAGGACAACCCTACCTTATAAAATAACATACCCCCTCCCTTAAGCTATATAGGTCAGTATTGTTTCTGTGGTAACCTTACCTTAGTTAACTGTATTAGTTTTTTAATTATTTTTGTGCATTATCTTAATTTAAATTGAATTCTTTTGAACAATTTAAAATTTAGAGGGAGTAAAATTGGTTGTATCAGGTTATATGTACCAGTCCTCCATATAACTGACTGTTTGTATTACATGCTTTAAATAATATATTAATAATTTTGGCCTAAGACTACTTAATGAATTAAAATATTTTGTTTTCTCTCACTGTGACTTTAAAATGCTTCCTTTAATGTTACCTAATGATTTTATAAAGAAGTATCAGTATGAAATGAAGACTAACCAAACACATTCGAGTGATGACATTGCTGTCACATTAAGTAACACATAAGAAATAACTGTAATAAAATTTTTCTTTAACATTGCTTATTCCTTTTTTTGTTACATTTTGCTAACTAAAAAATGTTTTAGAGATGTCAAAACTTCTAAGACAACTAATTTTTACATTGTAAGAGAAATGTAAACAAATGTGTTTTAGCCATTGTTTTCATTTCTTTGTTTTCTAGGACAACTTATTTGTGGAAAACCAGCTGTAACTTTTTGTCCAGAGGCTCCTCTACAGCTTGTAATGACAACTCAACATTTTGTAGAGATTTAACTTTTTTGTTAGCCAAATGCAGTGCTACATCAAGGTACTTATTACATTACATTAATTTTTTTTTCTTTTTAGTAAATTGTTAGTGAGAATAGCATTTTGTATTCTATAAAGAATTATATTTTTACTTGCAACAGTTGAAGTAGACATGACCTAAATTTTTTGAATTTCTTAGCTTCTTAAAGCAACAAGATTAGTACAGCCACCAAGCTAAAAGTCATGAATATTACAATAATCTTAAACCTATCCCAAAATATATAAACATTTTAAAATGCTTTATTAAGAAAAATGATACTCTTTGAAAAATAAAGGTTTGTAAACCTATCAAGTGTAACTGATACTTGTTTTTCGATGAGATTTAGATGAACAAAGAAGCCTCTAATTTCATCTTAAAAAATGCTAGGATTTGTATGTTACTTGATTCAATTGGAGATCCATCATTGTGAACTTTTTGTTTTAATTATAATATAGAAAATTTATTTCTGTTTTTTATATTTAATATTAAAATTAATATAAATATTTTTAATTTAATATATATATATAAGATAATATTTGTATAATAAAATTATGTATCATTGTAAACAATTTTGTTTCCATTTTTTTTGTCACAGTCATGGTGAACCAAGCCATTCTTCACAAACATATTCCTGTTTGGTTGGCCTGCTTACAGTAAGTGTTAGTTATAATTAAAGTTTATAATTAGATCTGATTAAGTAATATCCCCAGTAAGGGATAAAGCAGACATTAGTCTTTTTTTTTGTAAACATCAAAGCATCATTTCTAAAAACATTGACAATATTGTAAATAAAAAAAGAAAACTCATTTTAGAACGGAAACCTACAACAATAACTGCAGTTGTGATTTATTATGCATGTTAATGGTCATATCACTACAAGCTTTTAAAGTCTGTATTTAATAATTTTTTATTTTTTTTTCAATAACAATATTACTTTTTATTGAATATGAAATAACATAAAAAATAAAATAAAATTTATTTCTCCTTATCACAGAGGCACATCTACCAACTGCCTTGCTCAGAAAAAGGAAGTCCTCTATGGTTGACATCTCTATTAGAAGCTGCTCTTCCTTCACAGTTGAATTCTGTTTTAAGGTACTAGGTTTTCATACTGAGAAGTGAAAACAAAAAATGTTTCAAGAATAAAGATTTCTTTGTTCTTAGTTACCTTAGTGAACTTATTGATAAGTGTCAATAGGTCACTAGGACATTGATAGGCATTCATTCTTATGTTTTTACAGTAACTTATACTGCATAATAAGCATGGTTTGCAGACACTCCTTACTTTAGTCACATTAACTTTGAAACAATCATCTAGGCATAATTGTATCATGACTGAAAATAGAACCACAACAGTTAACTTAACTTTTTTGATTAAGATAGTTTGGATGTATTCCGAAAGCATTACAGATTGTTTTGCCAGAGTTTTGTTTCTGGCTGTTTAGTTGCTGGCCCTTTTGATGCCAGCAGTTATATTGCTATGTCAGGAGAAACACAAAAACATCTTGTAATAATATTTTCAATAAATCTTGCTACATGTCTTTGGTAGTATCTAATTAATCTCGAAGCGAGTTATGGAGCAGGCTGTCGCTGGAGAACAACAAGACTCCAGTTGGTTATGATCTATAAATGTAGCAGAGAAAGATGGAGAAATAAAACACATTCATACGCAGATATCTGCGGCCCCAACTCCTCCAAATCGCCTTCAAGTGGCCACACTTCTTCGCTTCAAACTTCAACAATACAATACCCCTGATCTCATAATGACCAGCATTCTTACTCCTTCTAGACCCCATTGCACCCACTGACACTCTCTATTTTCTTGTTATCTTTCAGTGATTGTTTCGGACAACTCCAAAGATTTCACATATGCGTCATTTGCTTCCTGTTTAGTTCACTTCCTGTATCTCCCAAGACTAGAGATGATAACATTGAAGTCTAATTTTTTAGCATCTCAACATTACTGTCTGTCATAAGACAGAGACACAGTCTTAAGTGTAACAAGTCTTTTGTTTCTATATCTAATGGGGAAAAGAAAATGCTTTATACACATGGTTTAAGAATACACATACTTCTTCTTCTAGTCAGCTTTATTGCTGCTGAGCTGAATAAGCTCTTTTGCAGAATGTGCCAAGGAAAAAAAGGAAACATACAAAACTTAAACTTGCATCATTTAAAAAAAAAACAACATTACAAAGACATTTTAACTATTTTCTTTTTTTGTAGTAACATCTGTAGTAAATTAGATTAGCACCAAAACGTCAGCATTAAAAGAGCAGCACCAACATGTGCTACTTCATTCTTCAAGTCTTGAAAGCTTACTGAACTGTACCTTACATTTATATTTTTGTCTACCTTGTTATTGTAGTGAAACTTGGAATTGATTATACTTGGTATGTCCATGTCTGGGTTTTTATTTTTCTTCTCTAGAATAATATTTTCACTACCCCCTCATCTTTTGTTTTGTAACTCTATGCAAGATAGAGTCTCAAAAACTTGTGTCAACTCTTCCTTATTGGCTTTGAAATATTTCTCTGTGAGTATTTTTTTAAATGTATTTTTTATTTAATAATAAACATGAAGAAATTGTATCAGATTGTTCAATATAATTATTTACTTAATAATATGCTTGCAGCAATATAAGAACTCTAATTAACATCACTTTATAAGTTTCATTCTTAATTTAAACTAATACATTATATACTTTCAGAATTCTAACTACTACATTGGTGCCTTTCTTTCTCTGGATGCCATTATCTACCTCCTTCAGGTAATATATTGATATGATTTATTAGAGATCATGTGTTCAAATTATAATAACATTTCCATGATAGCCACACACAAAAAAAAAGAGATACAAACTCACCCTTTGGTTATTCTTTTTACTCCACACAGAGTTACATCAGTGTGAAATCCATGTTGCAATCACAAGCTGAAGTGGCTAGAGTCATCAGACACCCTCTTGTAACAATGTCTATACTTGTAAGTATTTACATCACTTTGACAAGACAAATGTAATATTAGGGTTATTTTTATCATATCATTATTTTCTTAAGAGATTTTACAGAGTTGGTGACTTCAATAACTTGGTACCAATATTCCTTTCAAGGTTCACTACAAAGTTTTGAAAAGTCTGTCCCTGTTGAAAGAACTTGGCCAAAGCTTTGAGGAAGAATTTAACCTAGCAGTAGAATGGGCTGAAAGGTTGGAATACAATGAATAGTTTTTAACTTATACAAATGTGTAACATAATTGATAATTGTTTTCATTATTGTCATGTGGTTTCTTAATTGCTTAAAACAGAAACAAAATTACATATTTTTATGAGGGGAACTGCTGTGTGTGTGACATCGTTCTGTCCTTAACATATGGCCATGCATTCATCTCATTTCTGAGACGGGATCTACATTAGTTTTGCAAATGAATGCTGCCATATACATTTAGCAAATGACTAAAAAAAATAAATAAAAAACATGCTCTGGATTTTGAGATTTTACCATCACAAAAGAGATACACGATACCTTTTTACAAAATCGGACACAAAAACTTCTTTATTCCTTTTGGCAATCAAATCATTGAACAGAATTGATCTATTTGATGTGAACATTTCACTTGTAGTTTACGAGATCTAAAGGGGACAGATGAAAGACATTCCACAGAAAACTAATAGCGTCTTTTCTCGGCTAAAAAGACAGACGTTGTGCATTTCTATTTATCATAGATAATAATCTTTTTTTTATATTACTTAGAAATAAAAATAATGTAATCCTCAAATATTTTCTAGTTATGTATGGATTAATTTTAATTTTTTTCTCAACTTATCTAGTGTGATCAAAGATAATTTGGAACATTTCAATGTAAAGTGGCCACAAACGTGGATGAAAGGTGCCTCACTGTTTGCACTAGTTTATCACATGTAAGTCGTAGTGACATTTTAGGAAGATGAACAATTAACTGTGAACTTTTCTAAAACTGTTTCCAGTAGTGTTCTTAATTTCATTATTTTATTTGTCCATTGTTATGGGTGAAGTTTGCTGGTCAGATTTTGCTGTTATGTCTGGAAATAATTTGTTCAAATATTTTTGGTGCTAACCATCTTCATTTTTTGTTCTTAAATTATTTTATTTTGCTAATCATCTGTGGCATTCTCACTTAAATTTGTTACACAACTTTGGTTTTCTCATATGTTTTCTACTGGTGAGGTGTTGCTAGAGTTTCTCCTTGATGTTGGCTAGGTGTAACACATACTGTAGCATGACTCATTTTCACTGCATTCCTCTTATGTATTCTAAGAATCTGGAGCTATTAGTTCTTAGACTTAGATTATTAATCTGTTTCCTTTTAAGTTCATTTTTTTTGTTGTTGTGGTTATAAATTCCAGTTATTAAATCATTAGATTTTTTAGCGGCCCCCGTAAGGGGAAAAAGCCGCTATTAGGTTTGTGCAAAATGTCCGTCTGTCCGTCTGTCCGTCTGTCCGTCTGTCCGTCTGTCCGTCTGTCCGTCTGTCCGTCTGTCACACTCAGGGCGCCGAAACTAGAAGAGATACGAAAAATATTTTTTCACCATTAAATGCGGCTTGAAAAGTTTAGGTGCAACGGCTACTTTTAGTTTTCTAAAAGCAAACCGTTTAATTTATAAAAATTATTTTTCAAGCGATTTTTTAATAATAAAACACCAATTGTGAAGCAATTACATAAATCTAAGGGAGGAAATGTTACTATATGAAATGCTCTTGGCATGTAGATATCAAGCACATTTTTTAAAATGACTTTCTGTCTGTCTGTCCGTCTGTCCGTCTGTCAGACTCAGAGCGCCAAAACTAGAAGAGATACGAAAAATATTATTTCACCATTAAATGCGGCTTGAAAAGTTTAGGTGCAACGGCTACTTTTAGTTTTCTAAAAGCAAACCGTTTAATTTATAAAATTAATTATGCAAGCGATTTTTTAATAACAAAACACCAATTCTAAAATAATTGCGTAAATGTAAGGGAGGAAATGTTACTATAAGAAATACGCTAGGCATGTAGATATCACACACATTTTTCAAAATGATTTTTTAGCAGCGGCTTTCGTGTACTAGCGTAAAGCCCGGAAATGACATGATTCTAAACTAATTTCTTATTTTTTTTAAAAAATCAGATTTTTAAAAATAAAATTGTTTAATACCCCCATTAGAATGGAACTACCATATTTTTGTGCGTTTTGTCTGTTGGTTGGTCTGTCCGTCACGGTTAGAAAAAAACACTAAAGGCTTTTGAAAATATGATTTAACCTTTACTGTTCTTTCAGAAATATTGCGATAGTTTAAGGATGGGAGCATACTGGAATTGAGCCAGGGACTTAGAAGGAACATCCAAAACATCTTGCGAATAGGCGGATCTGACAGGAATCCGACTCCGACGGGGGCCGCCTCTGAGTTTGTGTATTACACAAACTCTCTTTGTAATCTTGTTTTTTTTGATTTTGTCATTTCTAAATTGATATTGTCAAATTTTGCTAAAATTTTTGCTCATGTCATTTTTTTTCTACCTCATATAAGTGAACTTATTCTTTTTTTATCAGTCCAACCCTTTCTGATGTTTCACTTCCTGAGAAGTTTATCAAGTCAGAGAAAGAGGTATGTTCTATGCATAGATATTAACTCTTTGACCTCGCAACGACGCTCCCATCGTTGATTCTATCCAGATATAAAGCTATAAATTCCGTCCAAATGTGGAAAATAATTACGGTGTCAGAGTTAAAAAAGTGATAAGGCTTTGTCCTCAAATCCTAACTTAATGATAATTACGATATTGCTACACAGACACAGCTGTGACCTAATTTTGTCACATCTGATGAAGAATAATCCCTTATCTGCTGATGGTCTATTTATTCTCCTTTCACCATCTGTATTTTGTCTTTGCAGTAACTTTTCATTTGGTATGCATAAATATACATGTCTATGTTATTCACATATTAACTTTAATATCCCATTCCAGTGTGTGCTCTATTTCCTGCAAGTCTCCTCAGTTTACTTTACAGCCAATGGAATGGAAGTCTTAAATCAGGTGATTGGACTTGGCTAGGTTTTTGAGGATTTAGGTTTATTTGTTTTATATTTTTTTATTAATATGGAAGTGCTATTTCTGTAGGCACAGAGAAGTGTAGCTAAGCTGTTTATAAAAATTATCAGCACCAATGGAGGTCTACTTATTCAGTTACTGGACAACTTTAGCCCTGAGATGACTATCTTCTGTTGCGATCTAGGACTTGATAAAAGCTTCCGCCAGATGAGAGATCTGTGCATACTTAAGTAAGTAGGCTTCCTAACTCATTTATTACACACCATTTCTTGATTCCGTTTGTGAATACATTTAGAACTTTTTTTGTTGCATGTTGGGAAAAGCCGTTTCTTATTGTCGTCCACATGGATGCACATGAATTTTGAGCCATTCAAAAATGCAGAAAGGGTACAGCTTAGATTCAAAAGATTGAATTATTTATTTACAATTTGTTATGTATCTAATAAGGAATTATTTCTCATTATTGTTACATCTTACAGTCATAAATTATCATTCTAAAAATTATAATTTGGTTAAAACTTAGTCCATCTTGTGGCATCTCTTAGGGTTATTGTATGTCTTTCAGATTGATCACCAACATTTCTGGCCAGGTTTTGGTTAGGAGTACTACAGAGAATGTAACTCTTTCTGTGCTGATGTCTTACTCCCAGATCCTAACAACTGCTTACACTGGTGGATTAAGAGAGTTACATGTAAGTTGTATTGTACTTTGAATGTTTGAATTGCAGCTGTCACAAACTTAATCAGTGGCATGCTGGGTGGGAAAGTGAAATCTAAATTTAATATGGGTTGGTGAGTTTTTAAGTAAGGCTCTACTTTCTAACAAGTCCTCCAAATGATTGCTTTGATGACTAATTATGCTGACTTCCAGGCTCAGTGCACAAGCAGTGAGGCTAATCTGACAGACTGGATGAAACAGTTGGTAGACAGTTGCAGCAGTCTTCACTTGCAGCAGATCAGTTTATTAAGTGTAAGTATTATTTAGTGTAGGAGTTTATCTTATACTCTTACTGCTTAGTTTTGAGTTGAGATACTAGTTGGATACTTGCAGTTATACTCAAGTAAATATATATTTAAATACCTAGCATAAATGTTGAGGTTAATACGTGTATGTAAAACATTATTATTGATGTGTTGTATTTGATCTTTTCAACCCAGCCTCCATTGAGTCAACCTGGACCTCATGTGGTGTTGTACATGTATTTAGCTGAGAAGAAACGAAAAAGATAGCAGTCACTGACTACAGTTGCATGGATTGAAAATTAGTGAAAATGTAAAACTAATATCCAAAATTATTGGCTTTTTAGCTCCTAGATAGGACAACTGTGCCATCCAGTAAGAATGTATGAACTGAGCATTTATAGCTGATGGCTTAAGAAAGTTATAAACTTGCTTTCAGATTGATGTATAAATGTGTTATGTTCAGAAGTTTATTTTTAGTGTTTTTGAATTAATTCATTTCTTACATGTTTTTGGTCAGTAAGGATTGGAACATTGTCCATTTAGCAAGTAAAGTGGTCCATAAAAGGAAAAGTAAGATTAAAATAAATCTGAACTACAAAAAAATAAAAAATTACCCTTTCAGACCTTGCAATCTATAGGGCAGATGATTTAAAGGTCATTTTTTTCTGTGGCCTATGCTTTAACAAGGATGTAATGTGGCCAATACAATGATTAAGTCCTTTACATTCCTAACTAATGTTAGGTTCAAATTTGCTGGTCTCATGGGCGGGTTCCAGATATTAAAAGATTCAGTCTTCACTGGCATTCCAACTCAACACCCCATAGTTTGGAAGCCAAGCACTTTACCATTCCTCCACCATGCTCCTGATTATACATGTGATATAATAGATTGTAAAAAGTTGCGTAATCACATTGTTCATAATTTACCAGATATTAATCACATCTTGCTAAATCAGGTTGGGCTGGCTATCCACCTATGCACTCAAAACTCTGCTGTCTTGCAGCTATACCCACACATGGGAAAGACTTTGGGAGTCAATCCTAAGAAAAGTCAGATCATTTCAACCATAACTAATGCCCTCTCATTTCTATGAAATGAACCTAAGCATCTCTGCAACTCAAGGAGGCCAACTATCACAAGTAGACTGGCCTCTTATAAAACTACTTGTATTAATTACTGTGTTAATATGGATAGATTATTTTCTTTTTTTATGTACAGGTATACTAGTTAAAAACAACCCACTTCCTTGTATTAGTTTTTAGCTTTTTGGATGTTTTGTTTTTTACAAAGCTTTTATCAAATCACTCTGTCTGTTACATTTTTGTTACATGTTATTTCTCCCACACCCATTCTCAGATCAAGTTTAAACTTGATAATTTTATATTTGTTGATGCTTTTTTGTTTTCTTTTACATTTTTTTTTCACCATATTGTTTTAAACTGTTCATTGTGTGTAGATTATGGTTGATCAACGTTTATTAACAGATATTACAAATCAATCTGTGTAACTTGTTTGTTGTTTGTTGATGTAGAGTTTATACATCTATATTGTACCACTGTCTTATGTAAAGATTAAGTGCAATCTTGGTTGTATAGTGTAGATAATGGGTGGGCAAATTACCGGCCGCTGGCCACATGCAGCCCGCTGAATTGTGAAGTGTTTTATGCGGCCAGCTGTATGCCCACAGTATATACATATAAAAATGCTAATATATAAAAAATATTTTAAATATCTCTATAAACTATTGAAACTCTCTCATTATAAAAAGTTTCAAGTAAACAAAGATTACTTCAATGCTATCAGAACTGTGTTGAGTGTTGGCTATGCTTGGAACAAAATAGCAAGAAGTGTAACAACAGATGGAGCTCGATCTTTGACTGAGAAAATCAATTTTAAAGAATATTCCAAGCATTAACTCTCAACAGAAAGATTTGCACAAAGCTTCAAGATATATCACCACATTTTGTCATATTCATTCTAGTGGCAAAAGTCATCGGAGGTAGGTTTTACATTATTAATTTCAATTGGCTGCCTGCATTGAAATGCAAGTGCATGTTAATTTTGTTCAAGCAAGGCCTTCCAATTTTTCCAGGCCAGCAAGTGAAAACAGATTTTGTCATTTTCCTTTGTTGAAAGGTGAAAATATTTATGGTAAAAAGGAATTGACGCCAAGAAGCAGTTTTCAATGCCATAAGCTGCAGAAGTAGATTCAGCTCCATAGAACAAAACTGCATGCAAATTATGACCTGTAAGAAAAGGTCAAGTCAGTACTTCCCCGGTAGCTGTGGGTGCCAGAAGCTTTTTTTCAACACTTTAAAAAACTTGGCTGCTAAGATTTAACATTATTTGGGTACACATACATAGCTGAACAATCTTTTTTTTTTTATTTGGAAAATAATCAAATGTAATCACAGGATTGATGGGGAATAACTGTAATTTGACAGCAGTCACAAGTATAACAACTAGTAAGCTAGTTTAACAGTTCCGGAATCTTTACGCACGAGTGTAAACAGTTAAATACTTCACAATGAGTACAACTGTACATTTATGGTCAAATGTAACCAAAAAAGGCAATTGCATTTTTTTAAAAATCGTAACATTGATTTCAGAAATGGCTAACCTTTGTAATTGCTCTATTGGGAGTGTGAATGTATAATACATAATTAATGTCAATGAAAAGAAATACAGTTAGCCAGTCTTAGTTTTAAGTATATACGTTTAAAGTTTATTGCAAGAATTTTATAAAGAGAGGCAAAGTTCAATTCCTCGATGCCTTCAAATGCAATGCTAGTATTTCATGCCCAGCCCTTTTTAATGCTTATGATGCCACACTTATCCAGGCATTTTACCGTTTTGATTAAGGTGTGTAACTTTTGCTCGGTTTCTGCATATAGTTTTAGATCATCCATGTATAATAAGTGGGACACAAATTTTGTACTTTTCATGTCAACCCTAAAACCGTTTGTAGTGTCCTGGAGTGATGTAGATAGAGGATCGAGAACAGAACCTAGTTTATCACGTTAAGGTGCAGATTTATCTTCCACTCATCTCTACAGACTTTCAGTTTTTTTTTTGTTTTTGTTTGGGTTGATTCTATGATTATCTAGGGGTTTTAATAGCCAGTCATACGGAACTGAACCGAAAGCTTTTTTTGTAGTCGATTAATACATGTGTAAATTTCTTTTTCTTCTATTTGCTTGGTGCAATATAATACCATCTATAGTTAGCTGTAATTTACAGCCCATCTACTCTTCAATGCAACCTTGTTGTTCCTCTTCTAGTAACTTATGGGCAGAGCAAAGTTTATACATTTAAAAAAAAACCAACGACTCTTCATTATCTGGCTCTGCCAGGGTCAAGCTTCGTTAGAAACAAATTTCATTGTAGTTCCTTTTTTATTATTAGTATCGTTATGTCTTGTGTCAGTTGTGTGTGTATATCCAGGGTTTTATCTTTCATTAACAAGACAAAACTTTTTAACCAACGTCCCTAGCATGTCAAAACTTGTAGTTTGTATTTTCAATTAATAATGAATCATTCATTTTGTGTGACCAGCGTAGTGTTCTGTTCACTTATTCATCTATTTGTATTTTAATTTTGTTTTGCTTTCTCTGTCGGTAGCCCGTGTTGTAATTTATTCATTGTAATTATTTATTATTGTAATAACAGCACGTGCCATTTTAAATCCTTGTCTTGCATTCATCTCAGCTGCTTTTTGTTTTCAACTACAATAACAAAAGATTCTTGGTGTCAGCATCATTGTCTCTTCAAACCTCTCCAAAATCACGTTCAATATTTACCAAATGATATTATCTTTTCCATTCTATTGTTTCTTTCGGCTCTGAACTGAGACTTTGTGTTAGGTGGAGAATTTGTATTGAGTTCACTTCAAGCAGCAGTTTCTATAGTCATAAGTCGAACTAGTGGTGCCAGAATCATTCTGTGGTTTAAGGGTGGGAAGGGCGGTAGGGGCGATCGTTCCCACCAGTCGCCAGGACCCCCCCTCCCCCATCTTTGCATTCAATCCATTCTTGTGTAAGGCTTGTTTGAAATGGTTGCTACATAGCCTATGTGTTCTTATCTGACAAGAAAGGGAACAAAGAGAGCTCTCACGTTCGATATCGCATAGCTGACAGGCTCTTAACGACACAGTCAATATGACTTAAAGGAAGTTGTTTTTTTTAGACGCTATACACAATATCAATAGTAATAGTTGCTCCAAGTACAACAGTAGACAACATAGACATCAGTAGCAAAATAAATGAAGATTTAATTTTATGTCAGAACCAAATCCTGAGACACATGACAAACCCTTAACTTGCTCTCTTTCTACTTTTTTTTTTTTTACGCCTTTTAACAGTCTTATGGTGTTGAATCATTGTTATAAATCTTATATCAATTCTGTCTGTCTGGTGAAATGTTTGTACACTGTTATTTCTTGCACACCCATTTTAGGATCAAGTTCAAACTTTGCACAAATATTCATTGTCATAGACAGATATGGCTAAATATTTAGGCATTCGCGGATCAATTTGAAAATATAAAAAAAATATTTTTTTTTCTTCCTAAAAACATGAGTTCATTTAAAAATTAGTCATTTAGTCAAGAGAAAAAAAACTTGTACATTATTGAGAGATGTAGTTGCAAGTGTAGAATTCTTTCCCTTGGATAGACCTAAGCTTTTTTTTTTAAGGATTTAAAAAAAAGAATATTTTCCTTGTTTTAAACTAAAATTTCGCAGTTAAACTAAGAAAAAAGATGCCCTAAAACGCAAATGTAGTTGATTCATTCCCCAGATTGAGCCAACATGGCCATATTATCGTAATTATGCGATAACAGTGAATTTAAAGCTGCTTCAATTTTATAAGCGTTGCTTATGTTTCTACGCAAATCTAATATAGATTACATTTACATTCTAGATTTAGACTAGATCTTCAAGAGTTCTAAATCAGATCTTTAGGTCTAGTGTTAGACGGTAGTTAGACCTAAATGTCACTATTTTCTTTTAATTTTCACATTTTTAAAACTACTAAATAAGTTAGTTCACAAGTACATAATTCAAGCCTCATCAACTAGGCTAAAACATTTAGTTTCATAATTGTGCTAACTCAGACAAAAGTGAACATCGTGTACGACCTGTCATAATTTTTTGACAATTTCGCTTGCCCCTTGAGATTGCAATAGCAGCAGGCAAGAGCATATTTCAAAACAAGAAAAACAAATAAAAAACACTTTAATAAGCAACAACAAAAAAGTGCTTATAGGAAGTATAATCGTATCAATTAGTTTTAAACAGTCTTGCTATATGGCTCCTTTTTGTCTCGGAAGGCAGTGGATGTGCTTAGATGAGTCACTGGTTTTGGTTTCGTCTTGTGACGGGGCAGAATCTGATGTGGCTGTTACCTGTTACCTATCCCATAATTTTAGTGGACCGTTGGGGCATCAAGCAAGACCTGTAGACCGTCTTTTCCCGTTCCTCTCTGTCCTTTGCCCTGTTTAGAAACTCTTACAGTGGCAGGCCCGTCCATTCTTTTATGTTGTCCTCCCACTGTTCCCTGTAGGAAGATCTTTGTGAGCCCCGAAGATCTTGTAATATGGCCATAGATTTTCAGCTTGCGTTTTTTTTTTTACGGTAGTTAGCAGGTCATCATGGGCTAATCAAGCCAATTCTAGAGCGGCAGACTTAGCCACAATTCTTGCATGCGAAAGCACCTGTTTCATTGTTCGCTGACAGGGCAACTTATTTTTTTTTCTTGATTAAGGCCGCTTCGTTTCTTTTTCTCTCAGCGAAGGATGTCCCAGCACGCACAGTCTGTCTCAATGCACTCCTGTCTTTGGCGGTTTCTTCCCACATACTTTCGTTGATGCCTGTGGTTCTCGTGTCTCGCTTGCCTGACATCTCTATAGGTTAGTCTTGGGCGTCCCTTGTGTCTGTATGCTGATACGTTTGTAATAGATATCGACCGATAAGAGATAATATCCTTGCTATTAGAAATATTTTTACCAATCGTTTTTGTTTAGCGCTGTTTCATGCTTTTAGCTTTCTCAATACGCTAGGATCTTATCACTTGTCTGGACCAGTTGGGAAAAAAGGAGAGATGGGTAGTGCGCACGGTAGTGGACAAATTGCCTGCCATTTGAATAATTTTACCGTTATCACTTCTTTAAGGAATTCATAATCAATAGAAAGTGGGTGGGGAACGACCTGAATTGGAACTTATGGCTCAATTCTCCTCAAGCCGAAATGATAAGCATTGTGCTAGTGAGGAGCTAATGAAAATAGAAGATTTATTGTTTGTTTCAAACTTACTTGAAAGTGACAACTTATATAGGGAAGTAATTCAATGTAGGCCTATAACAGCACTTCAATTTATTTCCCCTGTTCGAGATACCAAACAAAATAATTAATTACCAATATTTAATAAACTAATGGTTAATTTTTTTTATTCCTGTGTTTTCAGGTAAAATAAATAATTGTGCAGAAAAAAAATTCAGCTTGATCCGAGATTTGGTGTCACAGAGATAACGTGTACAAACCTTTTACCAGACAGACAAAGTTGATATATGCTTTGTAAAAAACAAGACATGTCCTTCTGTTGCCGGATGTCTGATAATCCTATGTGTACAGGTTTTAGGATCTAACTTTAATCTCTTGAATCTCATTACAGACGTGCTCGACTGTTTGGTAGGTCTGGGCGCCATAAATCAATGACTAACCAGCATGAAGATACTGGTGGCTGGTTTGTAAAAAAGTTGAATAGGTCAGTTTGATGACGTGACTAATTATCTTACAAAGTGGTTTTATTTACTTTTAATCAAAATTAAAATTTCTGTTCTACTTTTTTTTTTCATTTCTTTTTAATTACTGTGTGATCGTTCAATTTGTGTGCCGATTTTTTTTAAAAAATATATCTGTGTAAACTGAAGTTTGCTTGCCCTCTTTAACTTTAGCTTAGTAACGGAAAAACTCGATTATACGAGTCTTACATTTTAAAAAATTAATCATACACGCTCAATACAAAAAAAAAAAAAAACAGCTAAAAGTTGTTTTTTTGTATTTTCCAAAACTCAAATATAACAAAAGCATTCATTGCAGTGCTAAAAAAAATCGAATACGTCTACAAACATATTCTCTTTAAACACTGGATCACAATCTGTGCATTAAATGTCAAATGTTATTTTCTCTGAATATAAAACTGTGTTCCAATAACAGAAGCAAGGTTAGAGGTTATGTCCAGGTACGGGTTGACACTGAAAAGTTCACACGACCTTGTGGCCGTGACCCAGTTCAAGGCCGTGCAGAAGTCAGTTGATCTACGGAGCTGACATTTCTGAAGACAACGGAAACGGTCCCTAACTGTCGTCCTATCAAAAGGTGTGCCTGTCAGTTTAGTGTCCTTGAATTTGTTGAAGAATATCTCTTCAAAGCTGGACCTACTGACTAATACTTCCATCTCACAAATATGTAAGACTTCACTGATATTATTTCTGAAAACAAAACAATGTCAATATTAGTCTTGGAAATGTTGTCCAATAAAATCAATGTTTCCTTTTCTAAATGTACTGAACTAACTTCAAGCTCCTAGATGTCGGCCAACTTCCATGTATTCACTTTGCCCCAAGAAAGTACTAAGTAAAATATATTTCCTTTCAGACCTTGTGATTTACATAGCAAAGATGTAAAAGTGTTGAGTACTTAACATTTTTGTGGGAAAGTAAAGTCGATTCTTCGTTATGGTGGCTACGTAAAATCCCCGTTAACAATCGGCCATAGAAACATAGCCAAGTAATATACAGAAATGTACTGTTGTGTTACATTAAAATAAGTAATATACAGAAATGTACTGTTGTGTTAAATTAAAGTAAGTAACTTCTATAAAACGAGTTGTCAGTCGAGACTAATAGCTCATTAGGTCTGCAGTCTGGCCTACTATAACAATTGGATTCGGTTCATGCCGAGTTTTTTTTTTTTTACAAAACAATTCACAGACTTATATTTTAAATAAGCTAGATTGTGTTTGTGCGTACGCGTAATTTACCTGACAATAAGACGAACAAATCTGCCAACTATCGGCACAGGACAAGTAAAGTTGAAAGTGTCTGGGCCCAGGGGGTCAGATTGTTGGTAGCAGACTTGGCCAGTTACGTTAGGAAAGTTGGCCAGTTGTCTGGGATCTGTTTTGAAAATTTCAATGTAAAAGTTTCTCAAATGATAAGCCATTTGTTGACCGATGTAAATATCTTGTCTGAAAGATTGTCAAAAAAAAAATCAATTAATTTCAAATAAAAATTATTAAATATCAACATTTCTTTATGTTAATACTAGACATATTTTACCCGCGGCCCGCGGGCCTTTAACTATGTATCACTGAGAGCTAAGAGTGTTATGTAAACATAAACGAAATAATAATGTTATAAGTTAAGGAATGCGTAAATGTAAAATAGTATGAATAAAGCTTTTAAAATAGCTGATCGACTTAAGTCCATATTTTCAAATAAAAACATTTTCTTGTAGGCCTACATAGATCTATATTTGATTAAAATTAGAAATAAATAGACTTAATTTTGTACCGGTATGTTCATGTGTTAAAGAATTAGGTAGATCTTGAGTTAAATATAGATCTAGATGTAAATCTAAACTATACAGTAATCTAGATTTAAATATTGGCTTGGATAGAGTTCATTGCGTGACCTTTTTAATTAGATGTACGCTATGAATATCTAAACACGGCTTCGCGAACGAACGCATGAAAAATGCTTTCGAAAAACAAATTTCAATGTTAATTTGAAAAACAAATTTCAATGTTAATTTGATTAAAATATGAAATGAATGGACTATAATAAGTGTGTTCATGTGCTAAAGTATAAAACTATCGTTGCAAAGAGAAGTTCTATCATCCTAGTGTTTTAGACCTAGGGACGTGACCTCATTTCACGATGTGTTCATTGCGTGACCTTTTTAATTAGATGTACGCTATGAATGAAACTATTAGAATATATGTAAACACGGCTTCGCGAACGAACGCATGAAAAATGCTTTCGAAAAACAAATTTTAATGTTAATTTGATTAAAATATGAAATGAATAGACTATAATAAGTGTGTTCATGTGCTAAAGTATAAAACTATCGTTGCGAAGAGAAGTTCTATCATCTCAGAGTCTTAGACCTAGGGACGTGACCTCATTTCACGTTCGCTGCACAGCGAGGAATAGAGCGATGTGTAACATTTCGTGAAATGTCTAATGAACCAATGTGCGTAAGGATATCTACGCTTGCTGTTATAAAGAACGAACTTATGTAAAAAGCCTTTTGAAACACAAATTTGAAGCTTAATTTTGTGAAATAATAAAATCATTAGACTATATTTTGTATTTTCATGCGTCAAAGTAAAAATCTATAAGTGCAAAGTGTATTTCTTAAAATTAGATCTAGATCTAAATCCTTTCGATCTTTTTCTCATGTCAACATTTTAAACAAAGCCTAGATCCATAAAATAGGATAGTTGTAATAGACTTGGTCAACTTTATTTTTTTTGAGGGTCTTAAGTTTGTTTTAGGGCTACAATACAAATACTACGGCCTAAGTTGGTACCCAAGGAACATTTCTGTCAAGTTTAATGAAAATTGGTCACGCGGTTTTGATTTCTATTCGATACATACATACATAC
>JADKLZ010039607.1:0-10612 GCA_021533235.1 Biomphalaria straminea
TATATATATATATATATATATATATATATATATATATATATATATATATATATAAAATTATACGTGTAAAATGTGTCAATTGTATCATACAGTATTCATGCATAAATAAATAAGAAACCTTGACTACACACTCTTTACCAATCATTTGCTAAGTACGACACGTTATTACAGGAGTCGAGGTCATCCTGACACCGTTTAAACCGGATAAAATTCAACATTTGTTTCAGACAAACGAAAACACACACACACACACAGCTGCATACCTAAAGAACATTTATTTATAGAAATCTAATTTAAATATTTACTGCCAAACGATCTGCTATACTATATGATGTCACTCTGTCCCGTATGTGCAAATACAAAGTTATTCAACAAAGCTGGTGCTAAAACGGGTCCTGGTAGGTCTGAATATTAAAACATTAGGTTAACTGCTAGTGGTATTAAACATTGGCAATGGCTAAAATCTAACTAAAAAGTGTGTGTAGGGGGAGGGGGATGCAGATCTGACTTTGAAATAGGCATTGACAATGTTTCAGCAATGGGGTTTTGGTCTTTACAATGTTTCAGCAATGGGGTTTTGGTCTTGACAATGTTTCAGCAATGGGGTTTTGGTCTTGCAAGCCATTTTCTGCATTCTGAGCTGCCGAAAACCAAAATTCGTGCAGATGACGTCAGTATGTGCCTTGGCCTCTTATTATTTCTCGCTTATGTTAAGCCCTCACTCCGAGGGAACTTGGTATGGTGACCACTTTGCACACAACTAGGTCCGGCCCTGGGAGAAGACAGCTAACTTCATACAGACTTACCACCCTACCCCACCTCTTCTCTTCTTGCTAATTCGTTGTCGAATCAATTTTTTTTTGTCCCATTGGCTTTGCAAGACGATACAGAATAGTTCTACATACTAATGTTTGTTGTGTTACTGAAACAAAAAAATAATTTAACTTACTATTATGCTGCTATTGGCGGATATTATGTTAAGTTTCTAGTGTAGAATAAAAGTGTGTTTCTTTTTTCTTGTCGTCAACCTCAAGTAATGTAACTGTTACAGGCACGCGAGGGTTCTTAATGTCAAGTCCAGGCTGATTAGTTATTTCTCTGTGAACTTGTCACACAAAAAAAGACCAATTTAGCAGCACTTTACATAAACGCCATGCCATTTTATTCTAACAGTTTTATCACAGTATCCTTACCTTGCTAAGATAATGATTACTCCAAACAGGCGGCCCAAGTTTTGCTACTTAAGTGTTCATTTGGATTAAAAGAAGCTTTAACCCTTTCCTTTTCAATTTGTATTTATTTCGAGACAGTTCAAGACGACTGATATTCATTAACCCCTCCACCTTTTTTTTGCGGGTGTATGTCAACTCTGCCTGTCTGGTACATATTATATACACTTACCATAGTGTAACCCTACATTATTGGATCAAGTTGTAACTTTTGACAATTATACATTGACGATGAGAATACCCAAATCAGTAGGAAAATATTGTTATAAAAATAGTTATTTAATTAATGGTTATTAATTAATTTTGTATTTCTTTTTTTTTAAGAAAAAAGAGCAGATAAATTTTGCACTATTGAAAGATTTTGCAATAATTGTCCGGTTCTTTCCCATGTATAAACTTTGTTTAAAATATGTTGTATTTTTTAAATTTGATAGTACTTTTATTTAAATTTATTTTCACCAACACTTGTATAATAATGAAACGAACATAGTACACTATGAACGTGGAGTTTCCATATGTAATTACACTAAAAGACTTGTACATTGCAACATGCACATTCTTTAAGCAATCTTTGAACTCACCGTGTTTGTCTTTGTAAGCAAAGTAGACACAAAGTAGAACCTTCATACCTTTGTCTATTTTTACCTACACCTTTAAAATACCTCCATTAAGGCAGCTATCTAGTTTAGTGTCGATCTATTTTTAGATCTCTATTCTAATATGTTGTAGGCACATCTAAGAAAACAACAACAAAAAAACATGTCTTTTTTTCTTTATCGCTTGTCACTTTACGACAATGTATCTCCAAGATTAAATGTTGCTAAAGAGATATCTCACATGCATCTGTTCTCTTTGAGTGTCAGGTTATGGTATCTCCAGGACTACTTAGTCCTATCGGTGCCGGCCTCAGATAATTGGAGGCCCTAGCCGAAGTGAATATGGTGAGCCCAAATAAAACTATAAAAAAAAGCGAAAAATTAAAATATATTTAAAACCTAAAATACTCCTACAAAAAAAGTGGGCAAAAGTTCACAATGTATTTTTTTTTTAATTGTTGTAAAGTCAGAGGCCCTACGCGGCTACCTACTTTACCTATGCCAAGAGCGGCCCTATTGCTATAAAGATATCTAACATGTATCTATTCCCGTTAGGTGACAGGAGAATATACATTTCTAAAAGTATTTTAGTTACTGTAATTAATATAAAAAAAATAAGTTCCCCTTCCAGACCTTGTGCTCTATAGGGCAGATGATGTAAAGGTCATCTGATTCTGTGGCCAACGGTTAACGAGGGTGTCATGTGGCCAGCACAACGACCAACCGCATTTATTTTTCCCCAACTTATGTCCAGGATTCGAACCCGGGAACTCCAGTTCAGAAGCCAAGCGCTTTACCGTTCAGCCACCGCGCCTCCATAATTAATATAAATGGCTAGTGAATTATTCTACTACATTAGATCAAGAGGCGTAGTTTGGTAATTTCGCTAATGAAACTAAAGGGAGGTTTTTATTGAATTGATACCAAGAAAATGATGAGTTTGTGTCTTCCATCTGGTGTAATGATTAAAATTGCGATTAATAAATTAGAGCGATGGTTGGAAGAACCCAGAGCAGTGGACACTAGGTAGGAAGAGGCGTCAGGCATTGCCAGTGACAGATCATTGTGTGTGGAGACAGTTTGCCACCCAATTCACCGAACGGCGCGGGAGGATCCATCATCTAAGTCTGGTTGGAAGAACACAACATTTTTGACCAATACTAAAAAGTTAACGATAGCCACCCAAAGACAATGAGTTGAGGATTTTACAAGGTCGAAGTACTTTATGAGGTTTTCATAAAATGTAGGCGAATCCATACTTTGCAAGCTTTTTTGGTTGTATTTGGTGTGCAGGATACAAAATCATTGAAGAGTGTACATTTTTAAATCCATGTAATAATATTTATGCACTATTTTTTTAATTTATTTACTTTTTATTATTATTTTTTATTTTGCAATTCGAATCTGACAGATAATCAGACTACATGAAAAGTTTCTTAAGGCTTATCATGAAAACTTATTTAAAAAAAAATAACTCCAAAATTTATGATCATGTATCAATATACCCATAGGACTTATTATGTCCCTAAACTTGTTCGTCTGCTAAATATCACGTAGCGGCAACATTATGCTAATTCAGATTTCAGTTCTACGGCAAGGACGAAATAGAACACACACACATTTCTGTCGTCATAAAAGCTTTTTTATATTTTATGGATTTTTTTTTCCATTTCCGTGTTGGTCTGGTACAAGGTTATAAAATCCTGCACTTGAAAATAAATAACTTAGTATTCACATCCTGGTGACTGAACACAAGGAACTAGAGATTTGAACACTTAGTTCAATCATGGTTCAATGAATGGGATTTTTCTTTTTAAAAGTGAAAGGGCTAGTCAGGCATGAAACGGAAGACCCATACCAGCTCAGTAAAAAAGAAATGGCTAATATATATATCTATATAGGCCTATCTGTCGGCTTCTCTCATTTAGTTCGTCAAACAAAGGTCTTTTAGAGAAAGAAAGAAACACATATATATAACTCTTTTTATCAAGTCATTTCCTTATTCGATTTCTAACAAAACAATTTAGTACCAATAATTAATTGACGCATTGAGTATTTTGTTTATTGATTCATGTTTTGTGTGTCTGTTCAAGATAAAGATTGCCTAGACCAAATTTTGTATTAGCATGCAATGTTTGAATCAATTATAGTTACATTGCCTTAATGGTGTTTACATGTATTGTTTTAGTTTTTGGCGTTTGATTCTTGAAAATAGTTCCATTACATTACATACGTTACGATATAAAATTTATTTAGAATAGAATTGTTAACATCAGAATTATGCAATTAGTTCAAAGTTAACTTTAAGTTTATTTGTCACATTGAAGTTAGGTTTCTATTGGGAAGAGTACATGTGCAATAATGAGAAGTAACACTGAGAAAAACTGAGACATGAAGAGATAGAGAAAGCGAGAGGGGGGAGGGAGGGAAATAGACATTTAAAATTTCTTTCCCTCTCATCTTAAAATACATGAATATTCTCCAATCCATTAACTGTATCATTAAAATTTTAGCTTTTATTCATTTAGCGATTTTGAATTTTTGTAACTGATTTGTGAAACAAACTATAAATTGAAGAGGACATAAATCTTAAATAAACGAGCTTTCCTTCTGAAAATTGCAGTTTATGTAGGCCTTATAATAATTTTGTTTGTTTAATGTGTTGTAACCCAATTTAGAATGAGACAACTTATCTAGGCTTTGACACACTTAAGTTCTTATCGCTGTAGCACAAATGTGTAGATCTGTTTATCAAAATGTTTTCATAGGTTCCGATCTTGAAAGGTTCGATTTATAAAGAAGTTCGCCTAATTGCATTGCTGCTGTGATAGCTTCAATTGTGCGATTAACCTGATAAAATGCATAGTCACCAGTTTCAATAGAATGCACTTTTGTATTCTGTGTTGTATAATCTGTTTTTGCGACTAAGCGAATAATGCTGTCAACTGTATGCCAGTTAGACGAAATAGAGAAGATAGTATCAACGGTGTTATTAAATAAATAAAAAATACATTGAAGAAAGAGAAAAAAAGGGGGGAAGAACTTCACATTTACATACATCTGTAAAATATTTGTTTCCTTTTCCGATATTAAACCAAATTAATTAATTACCACTATTTAAATTAAAAATGGTAATTATTTTTTGTTGGTTTTATGTTGGTGTTAGGAACGATGAATAATTGTGCAGAATGTCAACTTGATCCGAGAATGGGAAGAGGGAGAAATAAGGTGCACACCATTTGATCCAGACAGAGTGAGTAGATAGAAGCTTTCTAAAAAGAAGCTGTTTCTTCTGTATGCACCTTTCATGTTCTTCAACATGTAAAACGAATTTACGTCTCACCGTGTGCTGGCAATGTGGACAACACTTGCTTGGCGTTTTTATGCCGCTCTTCAGGTCTTTGGTTCAAAGAAATGCGACCTGGCGAGGTCTAAAACCCTTGCTCATCTTAGTGGTATACTCATACGCCGTTACATAGAGACAAATCCCATCGTGTCGCTTTTGCAATGCTAATTAACTCTTTCTCTCCATAATTATTTACTTCATTCCTGTGGAATCAACGTTGGTATCGTCAGTTAGGAGAGAAAGAGTTAAGCTCGACTATGAAATATGTTATTACGTACTAACTATAAGTTCAATATTTATTCGACTATGATCTTTAGTTACTACACAAGAAATACAAAGGCCAATAGTGGGTCTAATGTCTTTGTTTTATTGACTTTATCATTAGATCCAAAAGCTTTTTTTTTTTGGACATTAACACATAACTTTTGCTGTTATCTAGGCCTGTGTAGTGTGCTGTGTTTTTTGTTATCATCTATGAGTGTTTTATATGACTGTAAAACTTTTCAATGGCTGATAAAAATTGAACGTTGCTATTATTGGTCTGTGTGTAAAAATAAGGGAGATAAGTTGTGGTTTCGAAATTAATACTAAGACTTATTCTTTCTGTAGGCCTATCTTATTAAATAAATGTATACCGTACGTTATTTCCTTATTTGATTGGAAACAAAATTTAATTACTAATACCGGTAATTATTTGACTAATTGAGTATTTTTGTTTATTGATTCATGTTTTGTCTGTCTGTTGAAAATGAATATTGCCTAGACCAAATTTAATTTTAGAATGTGATATTTCGAAAAAAAATAATAATGGTCAATGTGGCTAATAGAGTAGTAATTCTGTTCCACTAAAATATACATAAACCATTCCATTACTATGTTAATTTTAAAATGCGTTTTCCACAGCCAAGTCCAACATAATTTTTGTTTCTGACCTTTTTTTTGTCTTTTTTTTTTGTTTTGTTTTGTTTGTTTGTTGTTTTTTTGGATAATAATAATAGCACAATGTACATAGTAATAAAATTGGCCAGGATATTAACACTTTCTCTCCTAGCTGACGATACCAACGTTGATTCCACCAGGATGTGGTGAATAATTACGGAGAGAAAGAGTTAATTTCAATTGATTGATGACAATAAATCAAAATGTTTTTTTTTTAATTGTAATCGGAGTCGCTTTTAACGAAAACAAAAACGCTGGTTATTTTTTTCTTTTATTCAGCTTCTGAAAAAAAAACAACACCCTCATTGATTTTTCATGACAGTTTTATCACCATTGATAGAATAAGTATCGATCCTCGTCTAGAGAAGAGAAAATGACATTTGGTATGCAATCATTGGGCCGCAGGCGGTACGCAGGACTAGGACTACTGGCTATTATATAACAGACACCACTTGCCATATTGAATATTGAAGCTTATCAATAAACCAAAGCACTTTCCAGTATGATGGGAGTTGGATATCACAGGCGATTTTCAGAATTTTTTTTTAAAAAGAGAATGGCCTAAGCTGACCACATTCCAGCCCAGATTTTGTAGGATAATTTGCTTTTTGTTCGGGCAAAACACTGCAATACAAATCCTAGCCTTTGCCTATGAGTTAACAAAATCAAACAAATAATGTGTTACGCTTTGAAAGGAGTAGCTTCCCTAAATTATTTATATTATTACAATGGTATATTTTTTCAATAATCAACACTTTCGCAATGTGAACATTAATTTAAACGTGTTTTGGTTAATTATAGAAACCCATTTTAGATTCTGGCTATTAAGTCTTGATATAGTTAGAAAAAAAAATCTTGTTTACAAACCCTCTACGGTTTCTATTTAATAATTGTTCACATGTAACCCCTGTTCATTTTTATGTTAATAATAACTTATAAACCATTATTTTCCCCCTCTTCTAGGTATAGAAAGAAATGGCTTCTAGAACTTTCGGATTCGGCCTCAGAGCTTTCAAAAAGTACCCGGAGGTAAGATCGTCTTTCTTCTTTATCTTCTTCGCTCTAATTGTTATGCTGGAAGGTTCAGTCGATTTGGGACATTTTCAAAACGTGAAGTTTTCGATGCATGCATTGTGTTTCAGCTCTGTAGCTTGAATAACATATACATATTTTTTTGTAAGTTTAAGTTCTGCATTTTCAAATTTCTAAGTTCTTCCATTTTTAGCAGAAAGTAACATTTGTAGTTGGCAACTATTATATCTATATTTAAAAAAATATGGTGGGTTCAAAAAGTTGTTCTCCTTTTTGTTTAAGATGTTGACGTAGATTAAATCAGTTTCTCCTGGTAGAATGCTATTGACAGATTCTACTCACTAGCTCAAATGACGTACAATTGGCAGCTGAAAGTAAAAATCTATGTTTCCCAACTCCCATGGAATACCTTATCTTATGAGTTGAGTGGGCTCATAGCTATAGCAGGACGGGCATTAGGCATGGGAAAACTAGATTACTGCTTCAAGGCCTCCTATTAGTAGGACACTACACATGACTCACAACAATTTTTAGAGAAGATATAGTGAAACTTGTTCATAATGTTGTTGTTTGACTATACTAGAGTTTAAATAAATTGTGTAATTCTACTTTTTCGCTGTTTATTTTATTTTTAGCGGCCCCCGTAAGGGGAAAAGCCGCTATTAGGTTTGTGCAAAATGTCCGTCTGTCCGTCTGTCACACTCAGGATGCAAAAACTAGAAGAGATACGAAATATATTTTTTCACCATTAGATGCGGCTTGAAAAGAGTATGTGCAACGGCTGCTTTTAGTTTTCTAAAAGCAAACCGTTTAATTTATAAAATTAATTATGCAAGCGATTTTTTAATAACAAAACACCAATTCTAAAACAATTACGTAAATGTAAGGGAAAAAATGTTACTATAAGAAATGCCCTCAACAGGTAGATATCAGGCACATTTTTTAAAATGAACTTTTAGCAGCGACTTTCGTGTACTAGCGTAAAGCCCGGCAATGACATGATTCTAAACTAATTTCTTAAACTTTTTTTTAAAAATCATATTTAAAAAAAAAAATTGTTTATTGCTCCCATTAGAATGAAAAAAAAATATTTTTGTGCGTTTTGTGTGTTGGTTGGTCTGTCCGTCAAGGTTAGATAAAAAAAAACACTAAAGGCTTTTGAAAATATGGATTTAACCTTTACTGTTCTTTCAGAAATATTGCGAAAGTTTAAGGATGGGAGGAATTGACCCAGGGACCAACGATAAATCCGAGCTAAAGTCTAGTGCGCAAACATCAAGATAAGGCAGGTTTATACCCTGCTCGCCATCCTCAGTCGTCCAGCGAGAAGTTAATTATTTTCAACTTAGAAGGAACATCCGAAACATCTTGCGAATATGCGGATCTGACAGGGATCCGACTCCGACGGGGGCCGCCTCTGAGTTTGTGTATCACACAAACTCTCTTTGTAATCTTGTTATTTTTGTATTTGATTTGGGGCCATCGAATTCACTTCGCATAGGGCCTCCGATGACCTGATGCCGGCCCTGGTTATAGACATGTGTCCATATGAAAGTCAGATACTCTCTTTCTATGGAAACGTAATCCCTAGTTCAAACCAACCAAACAGTTCCCCATACCAATATCAAACCCTCTGGCTTTTCAACGTCCACCTTCCTTTTTTTCCTGTGAGCAAATATTGGGAAAGCACGCCAGAGAATAAAGTGGATTGGATCTTTTTTTGTTTTCCTCCCATTTTCTTTTTATATATTTCTCTTGTGAAATATATTGGCATCTGCAAAGACACGCACATATACAAAGACACATACGCATCTACAAAGACACATACACATCTGCAAAGACAAATACACATCCTAAAACTTGTAAAAAGTAAGTAGCAAAGTTCCCTTTGTTAGTCTATAGGAAAGATGTAAAGGTCATCTGTTTTTGTGGCCTACGGTTAACGAGAGTGTCATGTGGCCAGCACAACGACCAACCGCATTTACTTTTCTCTAACTAATCTCAGGTACCCATTAGAGCTGGGTGGACTCAGAGGCGCACAAAGATCTCAAAATTTAAAATCCCAGTCTTCACCAGGTTTCGAACCGTTCATTCAGAGCGTCTGTATCTATAAACAAACAAAGATCTATAAAGACACTTTTACAAGGAATACTAATCTAGAAAGGCACAACACTTACAAACACATATCTACAGACACACACACACACACACCTACACAAAGACACATATCTACAAAGACATAACATTTACAAAGACTAATCTACTGACACAAACATAATACAAAAATATCTACAAAGACACACACATTTACAAGCCACTTATACAGACACAAACATTGACATAGACACACATCTACAAAGACATCTACAAACACACACACATCTTCAAACACACACCTCTAGAAAGACACATGTCAACAAAGAGATATTTACTAAGAAATACACACAGCTACAAAAGCACACACAAACTAGCAATTTAAGTATTGCTGTACAATAACAACTCATCTATCACAATTATATTGCCCTTAACCTGCTCTAAACTGAATGACTGAAGTAAAAGAAAAAAAAGAGAGGGGGTAGAAAGACAGAGAAATCTATTCTGATTATAGTATGTCATATGTAAACTTTGAAAACAATGAAATAGTTTTCAGATTCCGCTGAAACTATGAGAAGGTTTCTGTTATTTTAGTTGTCACTCTAATTTACTTTAAATAACAAACATTTAAATCTCATTCTAATCATTTTCATGTCATTCATACTCTCACAGTAACTCATGTAAGGAAGACAACCGCTTTTTTTATTTTAACGTATTCCTTTTTTAACGTTTATTGCAGTTGATTCCCTTGGTCTCAATTATCAGTACAGCCTGCATCGGTTGCACAGCGTTCATGGTCTACGCAGTTGCTACGAAGCCAGATGTCAGGTAATAACGATTCTGCTGTTTGATAGTGCTAGATGTATTTATAACACTCACTGACATGAAATGTTAAAATCTGTGTCTTATGGTGTAGATCTATATAAGCGTGTTTAAAGTGTAACTGTGAGGAGAGACTATTTCTAGTTAAAAATCGAATACGCCTGCATCGTTATTGTATATTTATTTTTCGTAGATTAGATTTCTAGTATATTTACCTGTTACCTGTTACCTACCCCTTAGTCTGTGGACCGTTATGGCAAGACCTGTATACCGTCTTTCTCCATTCCTCTCTATCCTTTGCCCTGTTTAGAACTTCTTTCAATGGTGGGAAGCGTGGACGAGAGGCTAAGTGCGGCTTGAGCTTGGCTTGCTTGGCTACCTAGAAGGGGGCTCGAGGTTCGACACCCGACTCGGGCAGATATGTGTTTACTGAGCGCCCAAAGGCAGCACGGGAACCCACCTCCTAGATACCCCCTCCCCCCCCCCACTGGTCCACAAATGAGATTGGACCAAAGCGCTCTGAGCATGCTATAAGCATGAAAGTAGCGCTATAT
>JADKLZ010039641.1:0-10028 GCA_021533235.1 Biomphalaria straminea
CAAGATACAAATATCTGTTGTTACAAAGATTGTCATTAAATACAGTGTTTACATTTGAAATTGTTGTACTTTTCTCCACCCACTCACGAGTTCATACAGATGTTAAAGCACATTTGGTGATCACACTAATTTAAGGATAATCCTCTATATTCAGACTGACAATAAATTACTGCTAGAGGAGAATTACATTACAGAATAACATTAAAGATATAGATCTGTAAAGATACACATAATGATTACCCAAAGTCACCAGAGAGGGGGTAAAGGGGTGAAGAATGTCAAACTCCACCCAGGCCCAAACAGGAGTGTTGTTATACATTAAATATTACGCAACATGCAGGGCCCCCCAAATAGTTCAAGCCCCCCCCTCAGGCCCCTAAATGGTGGGAAATTCTTAGCTACTCCACTGTAAATAAAAAGAAAATCACGCACCAAAAAAGTGTTAATAAGTGCTTAAGCAGAAAGAACCATTGTTTTGTAGACATCAGAATTTGGTCTTTCAAATACATATTTGGTAGAAATTGCGAATTAAAAATCCTCTTCGGTAAATTTAACCGCTGCGCTTTCTTGAAAATGACTTAGTTGTCCTAGGCTTAAGTTACATTATATGTACTTATTAAATTTTCGCATTTTATCGTTCACAGAAAGGGTAAAAGTAATGATCATTATTATGATTGGCCAAGACCAAGAGCTTTGTAGAATAGCTTGCAAATACATCTTAGCAAGCATATCACTGTCAAAAACTATATTTATAACATTTTTATTTTAATATTTGGGACAGTGAAAGCGTAATAAAGAGTGCCATATACTATTACTAAACATATTCCCGATTAATTTGTAATTCCTGGAGATAAAGACGAGCGCAAAATAAATATGAAATTTTGTTTCGTGTATTTGTAACAGTGCCGTCTGTTTTACCTTCTACCATGAGCACTTTTTATATGTTCCCGTTGTCGTGGCTTAACTTAGTCTATCACGAGGGAACAAAGGATGGGACTTCAGTAATATCAGTTTAAACTTTGTTGTAAATCATTGACCACCAGTACTTGTGGCAAAATCTTTCTAAGTGAAAGGACTGAGTGACAAGAGTACAGAATGACATGGTGCTCTGAGGTAAGGTCGATACATCACGTCTAACAGAACAATTCTTTAACAAGCCGGAGAGGTGGGTAGAGACATAGAAGGAAAGAGACAAGGGAAGAAAGAGACAATTGAAAAACAGAGACATGGAAGGAATATAAAAGTCCTTTAAATATTAAAATAACGCTATCTAAGGGAAAGAACTCAGCATTTAAAACTTCGTTTCTCAATCGACTAATTGTTGAATTATTTTAATAGAATCGTGTCTAATTAGGAACAATAAATAATTGTTTAAAATTTCCACATGATCCTTGAACGGATGTAGGAAAAATAATGTGTTTAATTTTTCTAAATGGAAGAAACCCTACATATTCAGCCGTATTTGTTGATACCAGTGACGTAGCTAGGTTGGGGGAGGAGGGGGGAGAATTGGAAAATGAGTTTTTTTTACATTAAAAATTTAACACAACGCAAAATGCAAGGGATCCCAAAGAGGTCAAGCCCCCGGCCCCAAAACGATGAAAAATTCCTAGCTACGCCCCTGTCTAAGACTAGAGATATATTTTTACTTGTTAATTTTAAACAAAATAATAAATTACCAGTAATTTATTGGGCTTCAGCACCCCAACCAAATCGTCTATAATAGTCTATATCATGGTGCAGCAACGTTTTAAGGCAAGCATCCATACGGCCAAAACAAGAAGTTTTCCTGACGCTGACATTGGAAGCGACCATGACCTTGTTATGATGACCCTTAAGGTACACCTAAAAAAAGTAACAAAATAAGGACCTACAAGGATAAAATTTGACTTGGATAAGCTGAAAGACCCCAAAGTAGCTGCCATTTTTGAGGCACAAATAGGAGGACGCTTTGCAGCCCTCAATATCTTGGACTCCAATGACCAGGATATCGACACACAAGTCAATAAGCTAAACACAGCAGTCACAGAAACATCCCGGGAAATACTAGGGAAGCTCCGCCCGCCCAAAAAATCCTGGGTAACAGAGGATATACTCCAATTCTGTGACAAGAGACGGGAGCTTAAAGGGAAAAAGTTGTCTGACCCAAAATATGTCCACGAATAAAAAACTGTCAACAAACGAATTAGAAAGGGAATGAAAGAAGCGAAGAAAAATTGGATAGAAAGAAAGTGTCAAAAACTTGAACAGGGTCTTAATAAGAACGACACTAAAAAAGCATACCATCTAGTGAAGGACCTCACTACCTCCAAGCAAGCACGAACAAACACAATACAAGATAAAATAACAGATGCTTAACTGAGGAAAAAGATGTATTAAAAAAGTGGACGGAATACTGTTCAGAACTGTATAATTTTGAAATATCAGGAAATGCAGAGATACGAAATGTCCCGGCAGTTTCCAACATTGACGACTATCCGATTCTTCGCTCGGAAGTAGCAGCAGCAGTAATAGCCTTGAAAAAGGGAAAATCGGCCGGAGTTGACAACATTCCTGGTGAACGTCTACAGGCGGGAGGAGAAACAAACGCACTCTATACGATTTGCAACAAGACGCGGCAATCGTGAGAATGTCCCAAACCTTCCAAAGAAAGGCAATTTACAATTCTGCCCAAACTATCGCACCATCAGCCTCATAAGCCATCCCAGCAAAGTAATGTTAAAAATTATATTAAACCGGCTAAAACCGATAGCAGAAACCATTATATCAGAAGAACAAGCGAGTTTTAGACAAAGTCGCAGCACAACAGAACAAATCCTAAACCTCAGAATACTATGTGAAAAATATCTCCAACACCATGAAAAAATTGTCCATGTCTTTAATGATTTCAAGAAAGCTTTCGATCGAGTATGGCATGGGGCACTCTGGGCGACAATGGAAAAGTACAACATTAATAAAGACATAACCAAAGTTATCCAGAACATATACAAGGGTGCCACCAGTGCGGTGTACTTCAACAACAATATTGGGGACTGCTTCAAAACCACAGATGGAGCAAGACAAGGCTGCCTACTTTCACCAACACTGTTCAATGTCTTCTTTGAAAGGATAATGGAAGATGCTCTCTTGGGCTATGAAGGTACTGTCAGCATCGAAGGAAGAAGAATTACTAACTTGCGCTTCGCAGATGACAATGATGGCCTAGCAGGGACAGAAGAAGAGCTAGCTGATCTGGTGATGCGCATTGACAAGACTTCCGCAGCATATGGCATGCAAATAAATACCGAAAAAAAATGACCAATAGCCAACAGGGCTTTTAAAGAGGCATCGGTATCTTAGGTGAAAAGCTAATTAGCGTTAGCAGCTTCAAATACCTCGGAGCTATTGTCTCAGACAAGGGAACAAAATCCGAACTATTGGTTCGAGTAGCCCATTCCACAGCAGCCCTTTTAAAACTCAAAATAATTTGGAAAGGCAAGAGTTTAGCCCTCGGCACCAAAATCAGACTAATGGGCTCCCTGGTCATGGCCACATTTTTTATATGCTTGCGAGTCGTGGACGTTGAATGCAGAGCTAGAGAGGAGGATCCTAGCAATAGAATTGAGATGCTACAGAATGATTCTATTCATCACATTTAAAGACCGCATCACAAACCAAGAGATTAGAGACAGTGTCGCTGCAGCGATCGGGACCTATGATGACCTGCTAACTTTTGTAAAAAAACGGAAGCTTAAAATGTATGGCCACTGTTGATATGGTGCGCAAATATGCACGCGTTCAATATAATAAAGTATTCATTCTTCGCCATGACACTAATGGTTGTTGTTTGCTGATTGCTGTTTGTGAACCTAGATCTTATTTAACATGGTGGCAGCGGTGTATTAATGATCAGAGGTAATCATTAATCAGTATATAAAGGTTTATTGTTTGCAATAGTAAATAGACAACAATTACAGGGCTACGCCGTGCAATGGCAGCTAGAAATTTCCTTCCTGTACCCGTGCCGCTCGAGGTAGAAGGTAACATGGCTGCTAATTGGCAAAAGTTTCACCGGAGCTGGCGAAACTATTAGTTGGCCACTAAATTGGCGGAAGAATCAGAGGAGGTCAGAGTGGCCACATTTTTAACAATTATAGGGACAAAAGCAATGGATGTATATGAAAGTCTTGAAATGGAGGAGGGAAAAGAAAGAAAGATGGAAGAAATACTAAACAAATTTGAAAGTTTTTGTATTGGAAAAACTAATGAGACTTATGAACGTTATGTTTTCAATACTCGTCAACAGCAAGAAGACGAGGACATTGAAAAGTATATTATGAATCTGAGAAGATTTAGCAAAAACATTTAGGTTTGAACGCCTGGAAGAAAGCTTAATTAGAGACAGGGTAGTTCTCGGTGTTAGGCATGAATGTCTCAAAATGAAATTGTTACAAGATAGTAATCTCACATTGGAAAGATGCAGAGACATTTGCAGAGCCTACGAGACAGCCAACAAACAGTAAAGGCAGATACAAGCCGACCTTCCAATCGTTGATAAAGTATGAACACCCTCAAGAACAAACGTTCGGAAAGGTGAATGCAGGTATTGTGGAAGGATTCACGAGTACATCAAGGAAAAGTGCCCTGCATGGGGTAAAATTTGCACAGCGTGCAAGGGTAGACATCATTTTGCCGTTATGTGCAAAAGGAAAATTCAGCAGATATCAGATGATATGTCTAACGATGAAAGACAGCTACAATCGTACACAAGAGATGAAGTCATGATGGTAGAAAATAAATGGTTGATGTCTTTAGAAAACCGCAAAACAAAATGGATGACAGCAGTTATGACAGTGAATGGTCACCGTGTAAGGTTCCAAATGGATAGTGGAGCTGATGTAAATACCATACAGGAAAAATACGTGAATAAGAATCAGATAGAAAAGGCAACACAAAGATTACTAATGTGGAATAAGACGGAAATGAGCCCCATAGGGAAAGCCACTATAACGACAAGAAATGAGAAAACAAACGAAACATTTGAGGTGGACTATATAGTTGTACCAAATAATCTAGCATGCCTTCTAGGTCATGAAACGTTAACAAGAATGAAGTTAATAAAAGTCAATAAAGATAGATTCATAGCATCAGTAGTGAATAACCAAGAAGAAGAATGTAGTCCAAAATTTACTGGTGATTTGGGTGACTTGGGAGAAGTGTCTTTAAAGATTGATAGCAGCATTAAGCCCAAGGTTCTGCCGTGTAGAAAGATACCTATGGCTTTACAAGAAAGAGTTAAGGAGGAGTTAAAGACCCTAGATACTCATGGTACACTCATATATTTTGACCCAAACAAAGAGCTTACATTACAAGCAGATAGTAGCCAAAATGGGTTGGGAGCAGCGTTATTACAAGATGGCAGTCCAATAGCATATGCTTCTAGATCATTAACTGATACTCAGAAAAGATGGGCACAGACTGAAAAAGAATTGTTGGCAGTGGTTGTTGGTTTGGAAAGTTTTAACCAGTATACGTATGGCAGGACAGTTATAGTTCACATGACCATAAACCACTGGAAAACATCCTTCAAAAACCACTCAGTTCTGCTCCGAGAAGGTTACAAAGTTAAATGATGCGCCTTTATCGTTACGACATCCAGTTTCAATATGTCAAAGGCGAAAATTTGTTCATAGCTGATACTTTGAGTAGAGACTCATCAGAGGAAAGAGCGATATCCCTGATGTTTGTGTCAATACAGTCGGACTGGCAATATCAGAGGCAGTGCTGGAGAAAGTCAGAATCGAGACAGAGAAAGATAGAACGATGCAAACACTTATCCAGTATATCCTAAACGGATGGCCAGACAAACATAGTAGTCTACCTGAACTTAAACAATACTTTTCACTAAGAGACATGTTAACATACGAAGACGGACTCTTGTTGAAAGGAGAACAAATAATCATACCGATATCACTTCGTAAGGAAATAGAAGAAAAACTCCATGCAGCACACCTGGGATTAGACTCAATGAAAACAGGAGCGAACGAAACAGTTTTCTGGCCTGGATTATCAGCTCGAATAAAGGAAATAGCCAACTCATGTTACATTTGTCAGAAACACTAACCAGCAAATCAGATAGAAGAATTAATACAGCACGAAATAGGTTCTAGTCCATGTGACAAGATTGGAATTGATTTATTCCAAATGTGTGACCAACAATATCTAGTTATAGTGGACTATTATTCAAATTTCATAGAAGTAGAAAACATGCAGTTGACAACAACACACGCAATTATAAAGAAACTGAAAGTGTTATTCGCAAGATATGGGGTGCCGAAATTCTGTATATCTAATTCCGGACCTCAGTTCACATCGGAATATTTTTCCAAATTTATGATGGAATGGGGAGTGACTCATTTGAAATCATCCCCAGGACACCATCAATCCAATGGAAGGGCTGAGTCAGCAGTTAAAATTGTGAAGAACATAATGAAGAAATGTAGAGAATCAAAGTCAGATGCTTATGAAGCTCTTCTGGAATTTAGAAATACTCCAAGGCAAGACACAAATCTAAGCCCAGCTCAGATGTTTTTTGGTCGGATGACTCGAACACTGATACCAAACAAAAGGAGTAACATTAAGATTTCTACATGTCATGAGAACATTATGAGAAGGAAAGAAAAACGTCAGATGAGTGTAAAAACATCTTATGATAAGAGGTCAAGAAATTTAAGTCAGCTGAGATCAGGACAGCTGGTCTATTTCCAATCTCCGAATGACCCTTCGTGGAGACGTGGAAGAATCCAGTCTCAAGTCAACCAGAGAGGATACATTATTCGAGGTGACAATGGTGCGTTGTACCAAAGAAACAGAGTGCATATCAACCCGAACAGAGAAACAGAACAACAAGATATATTCCCTGAAACTGATGACAATTTACAGGACAATAAAACTCAGAATGAACACATTCGCCACTCATCAACTCGCCATTCCCTGCGACCAAGAGATCAGTTGAAGAAACCGACAAGATTCAATGACTATGTGTCTTAATGAACTATTGAATGTTGATTTTTAGATGTGATATGTTTCATATTCATTGAAGAGTATATTTGTATATGATGTTTTGTTGTTTATGTTGTTTTGGTTTTGTTTTATTTTTTTTTTTGATACTCCCCGAAATGTTTTTTTTTAAAGAAAGGGGGATGTTGATATGGTGCGCAAATATGCACGCGTTCAATATAATAAAGTATTCGTTCTTCGCCATGACACTAATGGTTGTTGTTTGCTGATTGCTGTTTGTGAACCTAGATCTTATTTAACAGCCACATTACAAGATCTACGGGGCTTGCAAAGACCTTCCTTCAGGAACAGTATTGGGAAAAAGAAGAAGAGGCAGACAGAGAAAGCGGTGGGAGGACAACATCAAAGAATGGACAGGCCTAACATTGAAAGAGGTTTTAAAAAGGGCAAAAGATAGAGAGGAATGGAGAAAGACGGTCGACAAGTCTTGCTTGGTGCCCCAACAGTCCAACCGATTAAGGGACAGGTATGGTCAGGTAATTTATTGACAATTTGGATATTTATGTTTATTGATTCATGTCTTGTTTATACCAATAAATAATTCTGTAAAGTTCAAACTTCACTGAGAAGAGGCGTGGGAGGAATAACGACGAGACAGACAGACATTAATGAGTTAATATAAGCTTTGTAAATAAAGACATTACAAAATCAAGCTTAATCTGTTCTTTGTCTACGTCATGTTTAACGTAAAGCTTGACATCTCTAAGAAGATTAAAGTATAGAATTGGGATATATATAAGTCGAAGAGAAACCACTAACTACAGAGATTGTAGTGTCTTCAAGAAATCAGATGTGATTTTCGCTGTTTTAATGCAGAAGCTTTTGTAAAAACAATGTTTTGACATATAGTTCTTAGTTGTGTTTCCTATATTTTTGTTCCTTCTTGATGTTTACAATTTTAAATGTATTTCCAATTTTTTTTTATTATAGAAACGTAAATGGAACCTAAAAAGCCTATGAGGCTCATAATGTTTTTTCTTTCTTAACTCCACAGTGTTAACAAGTAACCAGATAATTCAAGCAAAGAACTCAAAGTCAGAAACGTGAACAACTTCCACATCACTTAAACCGCATTCAGATATTCATCGTCTTGAGACGCAGCTGAGAACTAGAAGACAAGAAGACTTTCAGTTGAATGCTACGAACTGAATAACGTTAGTCTACACTTGCCTACAGATTTGAAAGCTCCTTCAGACAGTCAGACTTTGTCTCCCTACAATGTTACTGCAAGTCTCTACGTTTCTCATTCTTCTAGCCATCCTCCACCTGCCCAGATCTTGTCACTCCGAGAACACCTCCTCAGACCCTGGCTCTGGTGACGCACTGCAGAATTTGGCTGATCTCCCCTGGCAGTCGTTATCATCTGATGGAAACTCCGACGTGTACAAAAGGGTAAAAAGGGTAAGAAATTTCGTGGGGAAAAGATCGGAAGATCAGTTTTACAATGAAAATGACGCAATAGAGAAACGGCCAAGACAGATTGAAGGCAAACATAGAGAGGTCAGAAGACTTCGTGAATTTGTCAGAGAAATTGCGGGGAAAGAGCCAAAATAAACTGAAATGAATTAAGAATAAATTATTTAAAATTCTTTCTGTTTAACTGGAGCAGTGCTTACAATAAAAGACGATGGAGATCAATTTGTTCCCTATTATTTTGTCCAGAAATTGTGTAACTTTTCAATATAAAGATCTTGAAAATGTTCATCAACTAGACACTGCTCAGATCATTAAAAGCTGTCTTGTTTACAACTATATTCAACACTGTTCTTTTCTTTGTTCACAAATTGATTGCTATTATCATTTAGCTACTAAATAGGTACAAAAATAAACCAAAATTGCAGTTTAACATGGAGGCGCGGTGGCTTAGCGGTAAAGCGCTTGGCACGTGAACCGCTGGTTCCGGGTTCGTCAAGGCTGGGATTTTTTTTTTGGGCGCCTCTGAGTCCACCCAGCTCTAATGGGTACCTGACATTAGTTGGGGGAAAGTAAAGGCGGTAGGTCGTTATGCTGGCCACATGACACCTTCGTTAACAGGAGGCCACAGAATCAGATAACCTTTACATCATCAGCCCTATAGACCACAAGGTCTGAAAGGGGAACTTTACTCGTTTTTTTTAAGTTTAACTAATCCTCTCTAGTTCAAAGTATAAAATTTTGAATAATTTGCAGAAGAAATTCTGCTAGCTAAAGTTTTTAATTTGCTAGTTTCAATTTACAAAAAAAAAGCATTGATATTTAAAACTTAGGTTTGTTTTTATTTTGTTATTTCTTTTGAGTTTATGGAGCAGCGTTTCAAAAATTAAATGGAACAGATGTGCTCATTATGAAACTATCACAGCTAATTATTAGCTGGTTATTGAACTAAGTCTCAGGTAAATGATTCATATATAATGAATAAGAATTCTTTAATCCCTTTTTAAAAGAAATGATAGACCTTCTATAGAAATACAGTTACCTAACTGTTAGTTCTGACTCATTGTAAAAAAGCATCTAGATGTAAAGAGACCTGGAGCGTTTCTCTGACAAATTCATTATATGTTCTGCACCATGAGCAGCAGACGATCCAATCAAAAGTCTAGAGCGAATTTGAGATGACAGGGGAGACATTTTTTTTTTAATATGGAGTTAAACTTCAGCCAAAATGAGGTATTAAGTCACCCTTTCAATCTTTACTTCTACAGACTAGTAGTTAACTAAATCCATAGTACTTGATGACTTATTTGGACGTATTACTACGAAAGAAATCAAATAAACAATTACTTTTTAATAAGTATCATAATATACTGTACAAATTTGTTAAGTGTAAACTAAACGACAGTAAATGCAAATATAATATAAATGATTTCTTCCTACATGTAAATTAGAATGTAATAGAGAGTCTATTCCCACTTAATGCAAATTAAATCGTTTCAGAAAAAAAAATATTATTAAGTTTACACTTAATTAGCTTGTAATTTATTCAAACCTGT